>APFE031381022.1:0-29441 GCA_000404065.3 Pinus taeda
AGCATAGATACATCCTCACGACAACAGATTATTTTACTAAATGGGTAGAAGCAGTTCCTCTCAAGACAACTAATTCTGAAAACATCATTGAATTCATAGATCAATTTATAATCACTAGGTTTGGATTGCCAACGGCTTTGATATTTGATAATGCCTCGTACTTTTATGGGAATGCAATGACTGAGTTTGCACTTAAAAGAGGGTTCAAACTGAAATATTTGGCCAACTACTACCCGCAAGGAAATGGATTAGCTGAGTCAACAAATAAAAACCTAATCAGGATTATTAAAGGAACAGTTGACCAGAACCAAAAGAATTGGCACAAAACTTTGGTAAATGCTTTATGGGCAGATAGAATAACGAAGAAAGCTTCAATCGGCACTTCTCCCTTTAATTTAGTTTATGGGAAGGAAGTGGTTCTTCCAATTCACTTAATGATCCCCTCCTTGTCTTTAATACAATACATCGATGAAGTATCTACTTCCTCCTTACAATTAAGACAAATGGAAATAATTAAATTAGAAGAACAACGAGAACAAGCTAAGAAAACCCATGCTCATCACCAAGCGCTAATAAAATCCTCTTTTGATTCAAGCATAATGACCAGAAAAATTTTTCAGATGGGAGATATAGTTTTGAAATGGGATAAGGCTCATGAAGAAAAGGGCAAACATACAAAATTTCAGAAAATGTGGCTTGGTCCTTTTCAGATTGTAGAATTCATAGGCCCATCACGTTTGTGTTGCAGGATTTAGCAGGTAGAAAGGATTCTTTGCCTGTTAATGGACAGATCCTTAAAATATATTTTCCATAGAATATTACTCTTCTATTTTTGTAGGATAGTTTTAGTTTTTCCTCTTTCTTATAAATAAAACCAGTTGTAGATGGTTACTACAGGGGTTCACGAAAAAAGACACCAATTCTCTATCAGATTTTGATTTTTTGCTTGTACAAATAGTAAAATTTTTCAAAAAAACTGATCTTTATTATTGACAGATAGAGTTAACTTTAGCCTAGATATGATACTAGTTTCAACTTCAAAAAAAAAAAGAAAAAAAAAAAATTGATGAAAGCAACCTTTGGCAAAAATTTGTTTTATACCAGCACAATGAAAGGTATCAATAATAAAATAAATATTCTCTGTAAAACTGTTGTTTTCAAACTCTATTATTGTCGTTCAGAGCTTTCTTAAGGAAAAACAATGGTTTCCTCCCTGCTAAAGAAAACTGCAGAATCTAGAGGAACAATCCGAGAAAACACTATATCTCAAAGAATAAGAGGTCTCATCACGAGCCGGCTTATCATGATCACAGATATTATAACTTGCTGACTTTGCCAATACTGTCCACCAAAACAAGGCAACGACTCAAGATTGTTGCAATCAAAAGACAAGGGGTCTCATCACGAGCCAGCTTGTTCAGCAAAAGTGTAAATCAAGTGAATGACTGTGTCATAATTTGGCCACCAAACCAAGACATTGTTCTTTGGAGAATAAAAAAGGAAAAAGTGTCAAAATGGGTTTTTCTCTGAAAAGTTGTAAATAGCCTTAAGCAGGATAAAGGATCATTGTTGGGTAACAGGTAACCCTATTGAGGCTATGGACGCTTGCTGGCAGTAGAGGTTCTACCTACGACAAATGAGCATATTTTAAAAAGCCAGCGCATAGAGATTACCTTATTTTATCTTTAAAAAACCAAGCAATGACTGGTGTAAATACAAGGACTAAGCCTGAGGAAGCAAACGATTAGAATAGAAAAAGGTTGAAACAAAATATCATTGATAGGATAAGGCATTATGTACTCTATCTGTCCATAACAAAGTTCAGACTTATAAAAATTTTTCTGTTTTGGAAGTTAAAATTCAATAGAAAAGCAGAGATAACTGGTTCTTCCCAGTGAATCGCCATTGTTGTGGCCACCAACAACCCCCTTCTTTGTTTGATATTAGCAATAACACCAAGCAAATGGGGACCCTTAATAGAAAATCCAAATAAACATTTGATAAAATTTTTGTATTTAGCTCCATAAAACTTTATCGCAACAAAAGAATGAAACTTTTTTCTTATGAGCACAGTAGACTACGAAGAAGCGATGCGAAATTCATTGCATCGCATTCATTATGAAACGCTCTTAAATGAAAAAACTTAAGAAATCTCCGACGGCCGATATACGACGTCACATATCGCAACATCGCATAAGTAGCACACAATGACTGAACGATTAAATCTGCGATGATCCGATCTGCGATGCTGTGATCTGCGATGATGCGATCTGCGATGCTGCAATCTGCGATAATGCGATCTGCGATAAATGAGATTTACGAAAATTCGCGATCATAATTTCTACGATAACACATCTTAACGATGCAATCTGTGATGCTGCGATGCGAGTATTCAATGGAAAACTGTCCATTAAACAGAATTGGGCATGCACCTTAAAAGAAATTAATGCTTGTATGACAAAGTATTTAGGAAGGACAGTCTCGTGTTTTTCGAAGAGTCAGTTCGCTACAGGTGTCATGATTATGCATTCATAAGAGCTTAAAGCTTTCATGTCAATCTTTATTACCATTACTCTTTTCCTTTGCATAAACTGTAAGACAAGAAATAACATAAATCAATGTGCAGCAAACATCTAAGGAAAAGGGGAAAGCGTCAGTGCTCGGAGAACAGAGAAGAAATCCCTTTAGAAACGGATGCCTCATACGATAGGACCACAGATTCCAGAGTATCACTCAACAAGTGCTGATGTCAATAAGCCACCTAAAGCTCAAAGTCAAAGACGCACAAAAGCAGTATGTTTACAAAAACCCTGAAGCTTACGCACCAGGAAAGCTCAGAATGAAGAACGGAAGCAGTTTTTGATGCAGAAAATTATTCAGAGAGTAAAGCCCCTAACTTTTTCAATCATCCGCAAGGCCGAAAACTGAAATAGAAAAAGCAGAATCAGTTTAAGGGAAACTTGGGTTATTACCAAGAATACAAACAGTGAATACACCCAGCCAGAGGAAGATTCTCGAAAATATCTTCTAGTCTACCAGAAAGAGGTGCCAGCACTTGTTATTTCTATTTTCATAACTCAAACGAAAGCGGAAGGCAACTAGTCGACTCTTCCCAGGCGAATGTTGCGTGCTTGCAGCACTAAAGAAGCAAATACAAAAATAGTTTAGAATTAGCTTCAATTTTTAGAAATAGTTTTGCTTTATCAGAAGGGCGGTCATCTAAAAATCGTATCCTAAATTTATGTAATTAAGTTAATTAGTTAGCAGTATTTAAACCCTTCTCATGCATTTAGAGAAGGGTCCAGAGATTTGCCAAAAACTTGTCCTCGGAACATGCACTTCTGCACCCTCAAAGGAGGTTTTGATGTATGGATGGATCAAGATTTATTCTTATTTGCATTTAATGTCTGCTACTGATGTTGCACTTTTTTACTCTTAGCAGATGTTAGAACAAGTAGAGATAGATCGTTTTTGCTTGAAGTTTGTGAGTAGGATTAATCATAAATGGTACTTTTATCCCTTGGCAATTTCTGCTTATATTCTTTAAGTGATTTACAGTTTTCAGTTGTTTATATGTTATTGCATGAATGTATGGATTACCATTTGGCACTTCTGTATGGTGGAGTCATTTATTTATGTTTGACATATGAATAACTTATTATGCGATATGTTGTTCACAACTGTTTTGCCTCACTTCTTATGCAAATTGGTTTATCTTAATTGATTTCTATTCTTATGATAGCTGAATGATCTTTATTACTAGTTATTGTTTGAAATCTCTTTAGATCGCATAATATAATATATACATCCCGGTTTAGCGTAGATTAGATGTGCTGTTTCTCATTAGATTACAATAGCATAGAGATAGTTTAAGAATCTGAATTAAATTAGCTTTAAAGTACTCTTAGATCAACATTATTCAACTCCACACACACACACACCCTCAGATCGGCAAAATAGTACCGTTATCCCCAGGCGGACCCACTATACCAAATGGATAAGGAGCTGCCAACCAAGGTCCGGACCGGGTGGGTATCCCCCTTGTTGTTGACCCGATTTTCGGGGCTTCAACAAAATCTAAGCATGGGAATGCCCGCCTCTGCTAGATCATGAAAAAATGTTGTCAAATAATGTATTGTATTGTATCTTATTACATGTCACCTCTAAGCTCGGAAAAACTTCTAATCCTCATAGTAAAGCATTTCACCCGACATCAAAAGCGATTAACGACCTCATGATTTAGGGGGCAACTGTTATAGACATTTTTGGCACTTCAACCCCAATCACAAATTTCCATAAACTGAGGGATCGTAAGTCCCTAAAAGGGTTGCTTCACTGCCTAAAGGAATAAGGTCAACTGATTACATCATCTCTCAGAAGTTCTCCACTAAAAACTGCTCATAAATGGTCAAAACTGGCCCATACTGAAAGCTCCATGCAGAGGGTGCAATGTGTATCACCTTCCCAATGTACAGGGTGCAATGCATACTGTTTTTCTCCTCTGTAGGTTGAGATGGTCGGGAATGGACAAATGGCAAGGACCAAAACGCGAGGTGGAAGATCATGGAATCTTCTAGAAGCTTCCCCTCTGACACTTGCCACTCCATTTTCAACCAGGGATGAGTAAGAGATCTTCATGCTTCAAGTGGAAGCAGGAACTATCAGAGAGAAGACACTAATCAAGATCCTAAAAGATGAATCACCTCTCTATAATCATCTATATATGGATCCCTTATCGGAGAGATCTAGAGGCTGGAATTTTGTAATCAATAGAGAAGTGCTGTTGGTATTTTGGTGTATATTCACAGTGTTGGGTGATTTTGCTTTGCTTGAGGTGAAAGAAGGGCTTCTTAGCTGGAGAATGATGCTGGGTCAAAGCTGTTCATGGTTGTAATCCTCTTGCTACTTTTATCTGAATAAATCTATTCTTGTTTCCTTCCATATCCTGGTGTACTTGTTTATAAATGCTTGCATATGGTTAATGTACATCTGATCCTGCATTATTTATGAATTTAGATCCTTGTTTCTTGCATAGTAGTATGTTGTTGCGATTCTACAGGTCCTTTTGAAGCTAAGCAGACAAAGAGTGAGCAGCAAAACTCTATCAAGAAGGAGAAGGAATCGAGCGCAAGACTCAGATTGGCCCTCTTGGTTCTCCTCTCATCTATTTTCATAAAAGGAATCAATAGTAGACTTTGATTGTTTGTTTCTAAGATAGCCACACATCTTAGTGGGAATAACAACATCCGTGTGGACACTATTACCGTATAACAGTTGGCAATCTATTTTAGGTTAAATTGACAACTTTGAAGACTTCAACATCAGTCTCTATGTGTGTCCCTTATGTACGATATTGTCTTTAAGGGTATCATTAGAATGATTCTTTTCTCTCTCTTTTTACATTTTTCACTCCAGTGTTAGTGTTCTCTTCTTTCTTCAAATCCTATTACTTAACATCAATACTGTGTTCCTTTTATGAAAACAAAATAAGATATAGTGTAGAGTGTAAGACATGAAAGATGATAAACACTAGAATATAAACTAAAGTTGACTACAGAGGATTTATATGACATATACCTCAACATCAACAATGTTAAAGCCATTCTTCCCCATAAAATAAAGAAACTCAAACAAGTTCTCTTCAGTTGAGCGATAGTGGCCACTATGTGGCCAGATGACTTGTATAAACAAATAAACATCACCATAGAAAAGAACATCTTAGTAATTTAGTATTTAGCCTTCAAGGAAATCTTAGGCACAATCATGTCAACTAAGTTACATGTTAAAAAGATCAAGTTTTAAATGACTTTTGAAAACAAACAATTTCAATTCATGTGATGTCTAATTCTTGTTGTTTTATTCGCAACAATATTTTATTCTCTAACAGATGAACTTGGTAAACTATATAAAGAACATGTGCTCAAATAACAATATGAAAGTAAACTGTTCTAAAGTCATGACAATCTTTCAACACAAAATAGTTAAAAGAATTTCAATCAATATCGTGTAATACTAATTTCATCTTCACGATTTTGTTGTTGTTTAAACAGACATGATACCAAGTATTTTCAATTTCATAGTTAAAATACAGAGTAAAATCAAAATAAACATTAAAAATACAATCCAACAATAAAGAGAGGATGTCATGGAATGGACATTGCAATTATAAAAAAAATATTTACCTATTCATCAATGCCTTATCAGGCACTCATAAGACAGTTATTTGGCCAAAATAGCCATGAGGTGAAATAATCACAACATTAAAAACAACAATAATACCTACTAGAATCATTTCGAATGTTGATGGGTCAAGTTCATAATGGATCTCCAATAGCAAATGAGTCATATCTAATACGTGATCTACATTGTCTCTCGATCCTTTTTCCAATGACATTTCATGTAATGTACCCACACTAGAATCAAGTAGCAATGCAATGAAGGAATTGACATTTTTTAATATTTTATGTCTATAAACTTTGAATCTAATTTGTGTAGGTTTTAACCCCATATAGAAATTACCTACATATGAATTCTAAAACACAGAAAAATAAAAAATGTGAGAGCATAACACATAAAACACATATACACAGAGATTTTCCCACTGGATCCCAAAACCAGGACTACTAGCTTGATTTTTCATTATGTTCCTTTAAATGTTATAATACATATTTATACATGCCGAAGCATCCAATACCATGGACCGAAAACCTTTGCATCCAATACCATGGACTGAAAACCATCGTGTCCAATACCATGGACCAAAAAACTATCGTGTCCAAAAAACATGTGCAAAAATCATGCACAAAACCATAGGTGGTTCTGCCCAACCTAACATAGGGTCCAAAATCAAAATTTTTTGGGGCACTACCCTGGACCCTATAAAGTGGGGTTATGGGTACCCCTCAAACCCCCTGTTAACTACATGGAAAGAATATAACACAACACAACATTCTCCCACTTGTTGTTTTCTTTCCACAGGGGACCACAGGAGAGCTTAATCATTTTTCCAACCCTGAAATGCCCACTATTTCTCTACATTAGGAGAAATTCTTAGAGCTCACAGATTTTGTCAATGCATCTGTAGTATTCTTCAAAGTGTCCACCTTTACCAGCAACAACTTTTTGTCTTCTATCATATCCCTCATGAAGTGATACTGAACATTAATGTGCTTTGTCTTTGAATTATATGCAGGGTTCTTTGCCAAGAAAATTGCACTTTAACTGTCACAGTCTATCCTTATAGCTTCTTGTACTAACCCCATACTTGAACACAATCTCTACAACCAAACTGCTTCCTTGCTTGCATAACTGGCTGCCATGTATTTTGCCTCTGTAGTTGATAGTGCCACTGCAGATTGTTTCTTTCTCATCTAACTGACTCCACCTCCAAATAGGTTAAACACATACCCACTTGTAGATCTTCTTTGATCTAGATCTCCAGCCCAATCTGCATCAACAAAGCCATGAATATCCAACACTCTGTCCAATCCCGGTCTTCCTTGGTAGCACACACCATAATCACTAGTGCCACGCAAATACATAAAAACCCGCTTCATCGCTGTACAATGCTCCTTTCCTGGGTTTGACATAAACCTTCTCAATCCTCCCACTGCCTGTGCAATGTCTGGTCTAGTACAGACCATTGCATACACCAGGCTACGGATTGTAGTTGCATATGGAACACAAGACATATCCTCTTCTTCTTCCTGTGTCTTGGGAAATTGTTCAGCAGATAACTTTACACCTACAGGAATAGGGACCTTCATCGATTTACTATCCTGCATATTAAACCTCTGCAATATTGTCTCGACATACTTCCTCTAGTTTAACCAAAGCTTCCTCTTTTCCCAATATCTTTTAATTTCAATGCCCAAAATATAGTTTGCAGCACCAAGATCTTTCATGTCGAATTTGGAGGACAATTGGGTCTTCAAATCCTCGATAATTTCTTTGTCATTTCCAACCAGCAACATATCATCCACATACAATACCAGATAAATAACAAGATCACCAATTACTTTAAAATACACACAATGATCTGCTTTGCTTCTAGTGAAGCCAAGTCCCTGTATAAATGTATCAAACTTCTGATACCACATCCTTGGTGACTGTTTTAACCCATATAGAGACTTATTTAACTTGCATACCAGTTCTTTCTTACCCTTCACTGCAAAGCCTTCAGGTTGTTTCACGTAGATCTCCTCTTCTAGATCCCCGTGAAGAAATGATGTCTTCACATCCATCTGTTCTACCTCAAAATTAAAAGCAGCAACAACAGATAAAAGTAATCTAATAGAAGTTACCTTGGCAACAGGAGAAAAAATATCACCAAAAGTAATTCCCAACACCTAGGAATAACTTTTTTCTACCAACCAAGCTTTGTATTTCTCCACTTTTCCTTCTGCATTTGTCTTCTTTTTTAACATTGGCTTGCTCCCAATGGGTTTCCTTCCAGCTGGCAACTCCACCAGATCCTAAGCCTCATTTTTGTGCAAAGATGTTATTTCATCAACCATGGCCTCTTTCTAGAGTTTTCCATCCTCTGAATCCACTGCTTCCTTCATAGTTCTCGGATCATAATCAGTAATAGATAAAGCAAAATTTGAACAAAAAGCAGATGGACTATACCTTTCTGGCTGCCTTTTTTCTCGAAGTGATCTTCTTACACCCAGAGTTTGTGGCTCCTTAGCTTCTGATTCCTCTTCTGTTGTAGAGTATGATTCTTCCTCCTTTAGCTCAAACTCTATCTTCTCAGGTTCCTTTGGTTGCACTTCATGTTTAATAACATCTTTCACCTCTCTAAACACCACATATCAATTGTACAAAACCTCCCTTGTTACTGGGTTCCAAAGCTTATAACCCTTCAAACCATCCTTATACCCAATAAAGATGCACTTTTCAGATTTACTATCCAACTTGGTTCATTTCTCCTTTGGAACACGTACATATGCATCACTTCCAAATACCCTCAGATGTGAAAGAGAGGGTTTCTTACCATTCCATACCTCTTATGGAGTCTTATCCTCCAATGCTAAGGAAGGTGACCTATTGATTAGGTAACATGCAATATCCACCGCCTCTGACAAAAATTCCTATCCTAACCTGGCACCATTGAGCATGATTCTTGCCCTTTCCATCAATGTCTTATTCATTCTTTCTACAACACCATTTTGCTGAGGTGTATATGGAGTAGTCTTTTGTTGTGCTATACCACACTTCTTACAGAATTCTTCAAATTAATTACTGCAAAACTCTCCACCATTATTTTTCCTCAACACCTTTATCTTCTTCTCTATATGGTTTTCTACCAGAGCCTTGAATTCTTTAAACCTATCAAAGACTTCTGATTTCTTCTTAAGGAAATAAATCCATGTATTCTTTGAGAAGTCATCTATAAATAACACATAGTACATAGAATTACCCAATGATGGAACCTTCACAGGTCTAAACACATCACTGTGCACAAGCTCTAATATTTGTTTTGCCCTATTACTTCCAGAGGGGAAACTCACCTGATTGTGCTTCCCATATACACAATTTTCATAGAAATCAAAATCCAGAGAGCTATTACTCATGCCTTCTACCATATCTTTAACATGAAGTATTCAAAGGCCCTTCTCTCCAATATGTCCAAGCCTTTGATGCCACGACATGGTCCTCTCTCTAGAGATGACTAGACTTTCTACTCCACTTTCAGGAACCACAGAACTATGACACCCATCAACAACAATGCTACCTTGTAGCTTGTACATAGTTCCAGTCCGAACTCCCTGCATCAATACCAGTCCTCCCTGAACCATCTTGCGGGTATCCTTACCAAACACTATTTTTACACCTGCATCATCTAGCTTGCTTATAGAAATAATATCTTTGGCCAATGAAAGAATATGTAGAACACCTGGAAGTGTTTCAACCCTTCCACCTTGCAACTTCAACTTTACTTTTCCACGACCAATGATTTTTGCCTTCCTATCATCCCCCAAGAAGACATCACAACCATCATATTTCTCATACTCATAGAACAATTCTCTATGGGGAGTGAAGTCAAAGAATGCACCTGAGTCAATCAACCATGCCTCATGATCTACATGTGTAGTTGAAGAAGCCAAGTACACATCCCAACCTTCACATGAGGTGGTTTTCACCTCTGTAGAAGGAGCATCATTAGATCCCTTTCCTTTATCAGGAGCTTTAAATTTACAGTCCCTTCTGAAGTTCCCTTCATTTCCACATTTCTAGCACACCACCTTTACAAGTTTTCCTTGAGATTTATATCTCCCTCTAGATTTAGATCTCCCAATCGATGACTTATTTTTGTTTCTGTTCTGGGACCGTCCTCGTACAGACAAGGCATCACCATTCTGGATCTCCATATTTTTTCATCTCGTCTCCTCTATCAGCAAGGATGAAACTATTTCATCAAAATGCAAGGTAGTAGCATCGCTACCTATTGCAATAACTAGACTATGACACGAATCTGGTAGAGAACACAACAAACTCATGCACTTATCTTCATCTGAAATTTTAATATCAACATATGCTAACTGCCTTACCACAATATTAAACACATTCAGATGCTCTATCACTGAGTCTCCATCTTTCATCCTCAGGTTATACAAATTTTTCTGTAGGAATAGTTTATTCACCAGAGACTTAGATTAGTACAAAGTCCCTAACATGTCCCATGAAGCCTTTTCCGTAGCTTCCCCTGATACATTCAACAATACTGAATCTGAGACACACAATCGTATTTTTCTCTTCACCTTTCGATCCAAATTCTTCCATTCTTCATCGGTCACTCCCATTGGTTTAGTACCTGGATCTACTGCAATTCACTGATCTTTATCTACCAATAGATCCTCCATCTTGAGTTTCCACAACTCGAAACTCTGACCATTAAATTTCTTGATCTCTATCTTTCCACCACTCGCCATCTTCTTTCACCACCAGAATCAATCTCGCAGATCTCCCATTGAACAAGGTCTACCACAGGCCTGAGAAAAACCCCTTAGCAACAAAGGTGTTCCCTTGAAGCCAAAAACAGCTCTAATACCAAATGTAGGTTTTAATCCCGTATAGAAATTACCTACACATGAATTCTAAAACACAGAAAAATAAACAGTGAGAGAGCATAACACATAAAACACATATACATAGAGATTTTCCCATTGGATCCCAAAATCGGGACTACCAGCTTAATTTTTCATTATGTTCCTTTAAATTTTATAATACATATATATAGATGCCGAAGCATCCAATACCATGGATCGAAAACCATTGCATCCAATATCATCGACCGAAAACCATTGCATCCAATACCATGGACCAAAAAACCGTCACATGCAAGAAACATGTGCAAAAATCATGTACAAAACCATAGGCGGGTTCGCCCAACTTAACATAGTGTCCAAAATCAAAAATTTTCGGGCTACTATCTCGAACCCCATAAAGTGGGGTTACAGGAACCCCTCAAACCCCCTGTTAACTACATGGAAAGAATATAACACAACCCAACAATTTGTTTTAGGAACATATTAATTTGTATTTAAATCCTTCCAGTCATGAGAAGGTATCAACCAGGTAGGACATCAAAAAAATTGACCTTAAGGAAGTCCTCTAGCAATTTCTACAATATCAATATTTGTACTATTGTGATATCTTGGATAGAAAAAATAAAATATCTGCAAAAGAAAAAAACCATATATTACTTATGTTCAAACTCTATATATGGTGTATTCTTATGTAGTTTTTTAATATGTCCCTCTTCCTTTACCAAAGCAAATTGTAGCTTGGTTAAACTCTATATCCTTTTGTTTAGCATCAATGTCTGCAAGATAAATGTCACACATTATTCTTTCCCGTTTCTCAACATGCTGCATATGATAAATTGAAAGTCACATAAAATCAAGAGAAAACCATTTTCTAACCATAAAAACAAACAAGCAGAGCATCTAATAAAACTTCACACCTTAGAAATTACTCTACCACGTGCTTATACTAAAGAAAATATTCTTTGAATCATCTTTAGGTCATATTTAATGGGGTATTTGTATGTTTACCATGATTTCATTTGGTGCTAAAATCAATATATAAGCGCAGGTTACTATGAGTGAATTCAAGTATAATTCGGAAAAATAATGTTATTGCAAGCTATGGAGAGAGAAACATCTTCATAATTAGGATTCTCTATTTTGCTTTGATTCGAATTGAGTTTGTATTTGAATATATCATTTTTCTAAATAAGTGAAATAGAAAGATGAGAATTAAAATAGCCCTATGAATTTTTAATCAATTCATATTATATATCTCTAAAGCAACCAAGTCATCCTTCCTCTATTATTTCATAGAAATTTATTGTGTATAAAATAAAAAGGAATTAATTATCAAACAGAGTGATGCAATATATTAACCAAGGAAAGAAAAATGTCACAATTGTGGTATTTCTATTCTCGAAGGAAATCAAATGTAAAACCCACTGAACTCAATATTTACATGACATTGGCTTAATTAACTAGTACAATAGAAGCATGCTAACTCAGAAACAAGAGATGATAAAAATGAATAATGGAACATTATTTCCTACCACATAATTGGCATGCATAGAATTTCCACAAAATCCATCCAAAAAACGAGAACATATGGTGAAAGAACATATCATTAGTCTTTTGTACCCTCTTTAACACATGTAGCCTAGGTAACTAGAGGAGGCCAAATGTAGAAGGATTCCAATTGTGTGGGATATAAAAACAAAAATGTGGGAAAGCACGCCTGCCAATTCATGAAATCTCACTCTAAATAATAGAACATGTTGAGAATAATAATGATGAAAACAAAGCATGTATGAAGATCAAGCGCCTTTAACTTGCATTCAGATTTAGATTCTCCGTGTTTTATAATTTTATGAAAACAATGAATAATATCTTGGCTCTACAGCTAAAATACTACAGTTTGTCCTTTCTAGAAATTACTTGAAAACTTATATAGTCCCAAGGAATTTCAAATCCAAATATCAACACTGTACCTGTAGATTTGATTGCTCCAGTTTGGTATACATTTATTTTTGTTGGCCTACATACAATTAATATTTAGGTCCTTTATCATTCCATAAGAATTGCCCCATCCTGAAGGTAGGCTAAAATTTGACATTTTAAACCAATCCCTTCATCAAATCTTTTTAATATGTTTTGTTTCATGCTTATGAAAAAAAATATGCAGCTCTCACTGCAAGCAATAACTCTTATAGACATATTTCCACAACAATCTTCTTTATCAATTCATAATACATCTAAGTTCCCCCACTCGTGTGATTAAATCTGAACAAGTGCATAAGCATGAGAAAGCCTCAACTGGAACTTACACTACTAGAAGGACCGATAGATTGGATTAGGAATGAGCCTTAACAAAGGGCCAAAGAGATGAATCTAAGGAAGAGATTTGTGCTTTAACCTTCGAGAGAAATCAGATAAAAGAAGCAATGCGGTTTTCTATAGACAATGCCAATGCAACTGGCAAGTTAGTTGAGGTACTTAGAGAGTCTTTGACTCTAATGGAGACGTCTATTCCAACTTAATTTGCAAGGCTTGTGTTAGTTTCTGATGTCATTCACAATAGTAGTGATCCTGTGAAAATTTCTTCTGCATATAGGACAAAGTTTGAAGCAACATTGCCTGATATTATGAAAACCTTTAATGACTTATACTGAAACATCACTGGTCGAATTACTGCATCAGCTTTCTCTGATGAAATCTCTCCATGTTTGGTCAGACTGGTTTCTATTTTCGAATTCTTATGTGAATGCACTGAGAGCTACATTTCTTTGGTATTGAAATTTAGGTGCCCCTCCTTCTCATTCAATATGTGGAGTACCCAATACATCATCGCTGGATTCCAATATTTACCTAATACAAAATCAAATAGTAATTTAAGTCATGAAATTTCATAATGTAAAGTCTATCATCATAATGTCAACAATGGTGCATGCAACATACCTCTTCCTTGACATGGATTTTGTGGTCTCCATACAGTAGGATTGTCTCCTTAATAGGGATACCAATGTATACAAGATATGCACATTACCATCAACCCTGTGTGGCCTGTACCTTCCTATTAGAATATCATAAAATGGGATCACACATCGAACATCAAAATTTTAATGCAAAATAGTGGACATAACTTACAAAGCACAAGACTTAATATTGAATATATTCATATATTGATTGTACTAAACTAGATTATCTTTAGGAATCTAAAGACAATCTTGTCCTAATACCTGAAGGTAATTAGACTAGAAGTAGCTTCAACAAATCTCAAAATGGAATACTTTTTGTGTGTGAACTAGTTGAGGCATGTTCCGATGCCTATTTTTTTTTGTATTTAAGTATGTTTAGGTGATATGATTTAAAGATCTTCTTTTTAATAGACTCAAGCTAAATATATATACAAACTAAACATACACTATAAATTTATAATTTTTTACAAAAACTTGACATGTTTAAGTAGGATATATTTAAACAACAATCTGATGAACAAATCCACTAGTTGGAGATTGTGTAATGATATATTGGGTTCCCAAAAAATCACCAACTTGTCATTCTATAACACTAGCCTTAAGAGGGAAATTCCATCATTTTTTGGGAGTTTGGGAAGCTTGTAGGTTTTTTTGTGGCCACAACTACCACCCTATTGAAACGTGCTCTTACAACAAACTAAAAATGGATCCCCTAGAAGTTTGATTTTTCATCTTTCGGAATAATCTATTTTATCACATGGATGTTAACTCCTTGCTGAGTCAAATTTTCAAGGCCTGATGGCTAAGCCATTAAAATAGACCTCTGTTGCATGGGTCATTCATGACACAACCTATCCCTTTATTCTCTCCCTTCATCGAGATCTTTTAATCTTCACAAACATGCATGGTACATTGGCGCCCACACAAACCATCATCCCTACCCTTATCATAATTATTTGTTGGTTTAACTCACAAAACCCTCATCGCATCATTATTCCCATTATAATTCCTTATAGCAAAAAATCCTTCACAAAGCATGCATATACTCTTTTAGGGCCATCGCAAATAACACAAGGCATTCATGGCTTCCAGACCCAACAAGTTTTATTAATCAAGTGTATACATTTTTGGTCTGAAGCCCCATCATAGTTCATTACTAGTCTATCCCCAAAGCTATATATAAAGGGTGCATAAATATCCCAAACCCAATGATGATTATAAAATGAGGCGCATTAATTTTCAAGTCTGGCATTATTGCCGAATACGCAGGTTTTTCGCTAATACCCTTGTGTTTCCAGAAAAACATTATAGTCTGGGTTTTCCAAAGGGAAGGGTAACCTTGCAGACTTGAAGGGATTTATGAACCTTAACCTATATGTGCTTTGGCTTTGCAGCCCCATCGTATATCGCATATCGGTGGGAGCTCGGGTCTTATGCACATACGCATCGCGATGTGTGGGACCCGATGGCATCATCAATTATATTTCATATATGTTTTGTATCTAGTGTTATATCATGCAACACTATTGGTCTTGCCCCAAAGCTTATATATATAGCATGCCTTTGTCTGTCGGACCTGCAAACAATTGTGAATCTGGGCATATAATATTTCAAGTCCGGCTTAATGGCCGAACTCGGATTTTCCTACGCATTTCTTTGTTTTCTAAAGATATTTAGGGCAGGGATATGTCAAAGGAAATCCTATAGGGGTGATGTTGCATGTAATGTGCCATTGGGATGTGCCATTGCGACTCGTTCGCGACACGATTTTTGGCTAAACCAAGGGCCATTCTCTTTCACAATAGATCCTTTTGATTTCGTAGTGCCTTATCATTTTTTTTTATGTTTCGATGATGACAAAAGCTATTCTTGAGTGTTTCTATCATATTTTATAATCACAACTAATACGAACTATCTCTGCATGCGAGTTTGAGCAGATGCGGTCATAGATGAAGGTGTTGTATGTCAAAATGACACATATGAGCCACCAGTGTTGGTATTGCAAAACACACTTTAGTGTAAGGCACTCCTATAGTTTAGTGTAAGCGTTCAGGACAATGCTAATCCACCAGGATGTCATCATCACAAGATACATTACAAAGCATGCCAGATGTGAGGATGATGGGAGAATCTTTAGTTTCTTTTAAAGAGAAGACAGAGAATGATAGCCACTCCTCACAGGTGATCAGAAATGATACACGGCCCTCCCTTGTTCCAAGGAGATCCATCCATTTCCCCAGGAAGGAGAATGCTCCACCAAGGGTGACCTCAGCTTGTCAACAATTTGACCAACCTTTCACATCTCTACATATTGATTTGTGTAATGACAAGATGGAACTGAAAGGTCATGTAAGGTTGAGCGTTGTTCATGGCCACATAAGTATTACCTAAGAAGAAAGAATCAGGGCTTTTTTGGTAGGGAGAAGAACATTTTTGATATATTGTGAATAAAGGGGACTTTGGTTCAAGGAGGAGCCATAGTTTCAAACTCACTCTATTGTTTTGGATCGGAGTGTTGTTACTAGCATCAATGTAAATGTGATTTTTGTTTATGCATATTGATGACTTACACTTCACTATCAGTCTTGTTAAATTGAATGAGAATTAGTTTCATGGTTAACTTGTGAATGGTCCCTGATTTGAAACTAAGTTAAACACTAGTTGCAAGTTTTAAGTCCATAGAAGAATGTGGATTCCTATATGAGTGATTGGATAGCAATTTAGCTTTAATACAGTCTTCTCCAACTATGAATTCAGTGATTGATTCATTTGGACTTGAGTTTATGAATGATGTTTAACCTTCTTTATCACACTCCTACAGAACATATATGTGATGTTCAAGCCTCTATATTATGCTTCTGCAGGATAGAGTAGGATACCAAGGACTAGATTAGAGTGGTTAGAAGTAGTATAGATAGGATTTAATAAATAGAGTTTAGCTATTTTATATTTTTTGATCTAATTGAAATCTTCCTCCCTGAAGCAATCTTTCGACATGTTCAAACAGTTTACGAGGTCCCTTAAAACTTGTTGGAGCTAGCCATTCGAAATGAAAGCAGGACTAATTGGGGCTTGCAATTGGGTTAGTTCCCCTTCTTGGCATTGTGCACATATTCCATGTCAACAAATTGGCGCTAGAAGGAGGGTGAACCACCTTCTCCAGCTTTTGAAGATTTCATCTATAAGTGACATGCATGGATTCAAAAGGATTAATGTATGGATCATAAAGGTTAGAGAGATCCTGCCACACATTTGAAAGAGCCTCATTTTGAAGAAACATAGACCCCTCTAAGTCCTATTTTTGGTTCACCTAAGGAAGATAGACTATGGGAATATCCTGCCACTCAGGAACAACCAGTTAGATCACTTACTCGGGCTTATGCTCGTTCCCTCTCTCAGCTTCCCATATTTCACTCTTTACCCCCGACAACTAAGAAAAAGCCAAGGATATTTACCCTAAGTGAAGATACATCTGTAGCCACTTCTCTTGAAGATATTGTGCTAGAATCCTTGGAAAGCATTGATAGCCCTTAGGAAGAAATTCCTGAGGATTCCCCTTCTAAAGGCAACTCCTCACTTGATTTTGAGAATCCTAATGGAGAAGCCTCCAACCAATGCTTCCCTATCCACAATATGGCCAATGTTCCTCCTCCAGGTGGGAGTTAGCCTCCACCTCCTCCTCTGGGTGGGAATCAACCCCCACCTCCTCTGGGAGCACTCCCTCCCTGGCTCGAATAGGATGTTGTAGCAGTACCTAGGCAATAACATCCCTTAGCTAAGAATACAGAAAGAGTGTTATCCAATTTCGACCCTGAGTGGGGAGATACCACTGATAACCATATTCGCTCTTTCTTCCTAGCCTTGTGCAGGTTGGGGTTCACCGATGAAGATGTGGTGTGCCACCTATTCTCTATTACTTTGACTTTTGCAACCTCCACATGTTATTTCAGCTTGAGAATAGGGTTGATTACTTCTTCATATGCTTTTCAACGGGCCTTTTTAGACAATTTTGGTGATGAAAAAACACCCGTGGCCTTAGTTTTAGAACTATCCCATCTGAAAATGGAAACCAAGGAGAAGGTTAAGTATTTTAAAATCTAGTTCAACACCTTGTTCAACAGAATCCCAACCACCGCTATACCTACTGAAGAGGTGCTAATGGAATTCTATATCTCTACTGTCCCTATCCCTACAGTGATGTGGGTTAAAAGGAGTAATGTTCAAACCTTAGAAGGTGCTATTGATGAAGCAACGAAAGTTGAAAATGAAGTGATTGGCCTCACAACATGCCACCCTACAACTGGAGAAAAGAAAGCCTCTCAACCATCCAAGAAGAATAATGGAAATGATAACAAAGGGGCTGAAACTAAAGACAAGGACACCACGGATGTGAAAGGGTTGCATCAGATCATTAAGAAACTTACGAACACGGTCATTGATATGAAAAGGAATCATGGAGAGAGTACTAGTGGTAATGGAGGATACTATAACAACAGAAAGCCCTTCAAACCTTTCTATCATAAGAAAATAGTAGGTGGTCATAGTCAAAGAAGAGTTGGCTCTTATTGGATCGCTCTCTAATAAAGAAGAACTTGTACTAGAGCTCGAACCAGAACAAGGAGACGAGGAGGAATATCAAGTAGAAGAACCCTCGGGTGTGGAAACCCAGATTAATGTGTTGTGGGATTTCCATACTAATGAGAATGATGACGAAGGAGATAACATTGTAGAAATCAATGCTAATGAAATCCACATGTGAAGTAAGAGGCCACTCCCATATGTGACAAAACCCTTAGACCAAATAAAGCAACATGTTTTCCCTGTGAAACCATCCACTCCTAGAGTTCCTGTCAAGAAGAGTAGACCTGGTGGTGAATCCAAGAATGACCCTATTACAAGTCACCCCGAGAAAGGAAATGCATCCCCCACTGCAATTCAGGCTACTCAAGATGGTAAGCTCCCATCTAGGAATGGAAAAATAGGTATATTTACTCCGCCATATCCTATTTATAACATTGATTACAATATTGTGGATGATCTCAAGAAGTCTAGGGCTAATATCACCTATTTTGACTTGTTAAAATTAATGCAGTAAAGAGATTTGTTGCTGAAAGCTATGAATGAGTGGAACTACAAAACCCCCACCACCTCTAGCAGCCAAACCAAGAAACCAATGTCGAAACTTAGAAGTACCTCTAGTGCATCGCAAATACCATTAGCTATGAAGGCCAGTTTATCTAAAATAATTCAAAAGCCCCAAGGTGTCAGTGCAACCATGATAGGGAGGAAGTCAAAATATATGACTCCACCCTTCCTTATCACATTCGAAATCTTAAACATAAATGTGCATAATTGCTTGGTAGACTCTGGTGCGTCATCAACTGTTATGCGTTACGCTGTTGCTAAGAGACTTCAGGGAATACCCGATTAAACTGAAACTTCAATTATGCAGTTGGACAGAACGAATGTGAGAGTTATTGGGGAGCTGAAAGATGTGTTGATTCGGATGGCTGCCAAACCTCAATACACTCAAGTCATTGATATAGTGGTAGTGGATATACCCAAGGCTTATGGGATGCTGCTTAGTAGGGACTGGTCATCAAATCTAAATGGATATTTCTCAACTGTTGTCCCATATTTTGTTGCCTTAGAGGGGAAAAAGTGATATGCTGAGAGTGGATCGGGAAAAGTACATGAAGTACGTGGTAACGGAACCAAACAACCCCAATGAACCTATAATGTTCTATAACTCTATCCTTGGGAATTATAGTTCCAATGTTTTTGCCATGAAAACCTATTTTAGGGAGTGTCATGTAGAAACATTCAAGGAGGCTTTGACAAACACACAATTGGAAGAAAGAATTAAACACCCCCACAATCCAACTGATGAATTACCTTGTATTATAGTAGATGATAGGACTAATCTCATAGGAAGTAGTTCTTTTACCGTAACATTAGAGTCTATTTTCAGGACACTCCACTTTGATGAATATAACTATCTTGAAACTGCAAGCACTGGGAGCATTTTCATTGGCCTACTGGGGAACCAATGCCTGATGGCCAGTCGGTCGGAATGTGCGTGCACCAGTAACACAGCAGAACATGAAGGCTTGCTAAAGGGCCTGAGAAGAGCCATTGAAAGGAATGTAAAAAATCTCAGAGCTTTTGATTGTTGGAAATAACACGGAGAGGGGGGGTGAATCAGTATTATTAGATCAATAATTTAATTTTCAAAAATGATTTGCATACATTACTTAAGTTTAGTGAATTACCATGTATACGCAACTGTACTTAATGCAACCAACGTATATGCAGAGACCTTTTGATTTACCCAAATTATAATGCATTGAACTTTAACCATTATATTAGGAATTCATTAGATAGTGTAGTAAAAGCAAAATAAAGCATCACACATAAGTAACACACATGAACACTAAGAAATAAGGTGGAAACTCAATGTGGGTAAAAACCACCTGCTACAATCGTCTTTGTCTTGTTTTAGTAATAAGAGAATTCTGTTTAGAATTTTTGTACTGGTGTAGTCTTATATTAGTATGCAAGCTTCTACGTGTAGAAGGATACAACCTTCTCTCATTGTCTAGCTTCTACTAGAAGGGAGCTATAACCCCCTAGCTCTTGTACTAGCTGATATGTTTACTAGTATGTAGGTGCCAGCCTATAGAAGGCTATAACCTTCTCTTTTCTTCCAGGGACCATGTTTCATAAATTTTCAGACTGGATCCATCAACAACATCAATCTTCAAACATATCTACATCAACCAATCTCCCTTTTGAACCAACCACAACCGAATCAATCAATTCACTCCATCAATCTGATCATTCAGAATGATGTCACCAAAATACAGTAACCAAAACCCAAGCCAGAACCTAGAACATTGCAATAGCAAACATAAGCAACTAAAACATATTTTATAAGGTATGCGCTACTTGCATGTGTTGAACCTACATGCATATGAACTTTCCTCAAGGCGAACCACGTCTAGATATGCAAATCAAATTTATGAAATATACGTTGCTTTGATATGCAGAACCGACGTGTATATGCTATTTTTCTAAATTGAACCTATGTATAGATCTGTAAATGATGATTTAAACATTACAAGTATTCTAGACTTCAATCATACCCAGA
This sequence comes from Pinus taeda, assembly GCA_000404065.3. Taxonomy (NCBI): domain Eukaryota; kingdom Viridiplantae; phylum Streptophyta; class Pinopsida; order Pinales; family Pinaceae; genus Pinus; species Pinus taeda. The sequence goes on from APFE031381022.1 coordinate 21,159, forward strand.
TCCTCATATTTACAGACTACAACATACACCAGTTATTCAGATAAATGATCAAACCACATTAAGATAATTCACTTCAAGCCTCGAGATCCTGATACATCATTATATCTTATCCTTCATCAAACACTAAGGTTCATCCTTAGATAAGATCAAACACAGCACCATAAGCCAATAACTTGCATATTATATCTTACACTTCATCAGATATTTGATACTTGAACACTATGGCCTAATGATCTTCTCCTCCTTTTATAGTCTTAGGCCTTTCTCAATACCATGGACGAAAACCTCTTAGGACCAATACCTTGGACCAAATACCTAGGGTTAATACCTCAAACTAGATACCTTGGACCAATACCATGGATTAGAATACCATGGACCAAATGCTTCGAGCTAAAAATTTAATTTTCCAAGGTATATGCACTTTTCCTTCTGCAAAAGTGCGTTTGTACATATAGACAGCTTGTATACAGTGAACATGCATGTATACACAACTTGTTCAATGGTGAACCTATGTATACCTCTCTTTCTTCATTCTGTGAAGACTAATCTATAATTCTTTGCTATTTACCTGCTATACTTTCATCTGAGTGAGTTGCCTTCTGAACTGATTCCTTGAAGCTGCCTTGCATTTCATCACATATGTAAACATTATTGTCATGCATTCTGTCACATCTGATATTTCTTCTGTAGATTCATCTAGTTTCCATATGTAGGGGAGTTATTCTACTACAAATGGGTTTCCATCCAGTACAACACATACATCATAATGCCAAAAATCTCCCCCTTTGGACATAATGGCAACAACCACACCAAGTCACTCTCCCCCTTTGACATCAAAGGCAAAGGGTCATGCTCCGCCTGAGTGCATGCTGAATTTTCTGATATGCTGAAGTGTGCTGATTAAGTTGCCATGATCGAGCCCATGCTGCCCTGAGCATTAGCAATGCCTGTAAAAAGATCTTCATCACAAATGACCTTCTAATTCATCACAAATGACCTTCCTATCACCAATGACTTAACATACATCCATCTCCCAACCAAGTGAGGATGTACCAAATTTTCTCTACCCAACCAAGTGTAGATATATCAATTGTTTATACATGTCAAAAACAAGAAACATTACATCATCCATCCCATGCATAGTGGGGTTACAAATTAGGTCTTTTCTTGATCGTTACATTAAAAGATATACATGAAATATATAACAAAGACCAAATATCTTAAACAAGACGACGATAGTCATCAACAACTATCATATGATCTGCACCATCAGCAACATCTGTCAACAACATCCAGACCAACAACCTATATATGTCCATCATTAGTTCCCAAAATATCATCAACCATGTTCTCCCCCTGAACTTGTTCCACCTGTTCACTGTCAGATCTGATCATTGCATATGTCAATAAGAGATATCAAGGCATCATCATCAATCAGATATATATCAGGTTATCAATAACTTTATGAGGACCTAAGAATCACTAGGCAATCTCTGATCAAAAAGCCGAAGAGTCGGAGATGCCATGGCCAGGGTTTTTGGAAACGAGTTCTTGGTTGCCGCCTCACTGCAAATCAATAGAGGGAGCTCCCTAGCACTAGATCGAAGGCCTCTTGAAGATGGGAGAGCTGATCCTGGTCCATGGGCAATATTAAGGAGTGGACATGGCACAAGATCTGGTGTTTTTTCCGTAGATCGAATCAACCACAAGTCAGTCGCAGCAAGTCTCCTCATGGCACGGCCTTCCCGCAAATTTGATTTTGTGACCAAGGAAAACCTAGGCGGTAACAAAGCAGGGTTTGAGGGTCTGCCATTGATGGCTAGGAGTAAGCACAAAGGCCCAGAAATAGACAAAAAGGCGGTGAGTAATGCTATCAGAAAGGAGGTGGGAGGTGCACTTGTGGATATGTATTGCAAGTGTCGTTCTGTGGAGGATGCAAACCAAGTGTTTGAGGAAATGCGCCATCAAGATTTGGTCACATGGACAACTATGATGGCTGGACTTGTGCATAATGGGTTTCATGGCGAAGCATTGGAGTGTTTCTGGCAGCTACATGTGGAGGAACACAAGCCCAATTCGGCAACTGTGGCATCGGTTTTTCCGGTGTGCGGGAGCTTGGCAGCTCTGCGAAAGGGGAAGGAGATTCATGGCTACATTGTTAGGGGAAAGCTTGATTCCAACGTTGTTGTGCAGACTGTTGTAATGGACATGTATTCTAAATGTGGTTCTGTGGAGGACGCAAACAAAGTGCTTGACAAAGATTGTGAAGGAGATGTCATTACATGTAGTGTTATGACTGTTGGGAATGGAAAAAAAGGGCATGCTAACAAGGCTTTCGAGATCTTTCGTCAAATGCTGAGGAACAGCGTGATGCCCAATTTTATTACTGTCGTAAATGTTCTCTTGATATGTGGTGTATCAGCGGCTCTCCGGCAGGGATATAGAGAAAATGGACATGCTGAGGAAGCCCTTAGTTTTTTCCATCAAATGCAACAACATGGCATCGAACCAAACTTGCTAGTGTTTCTCGATACTTTGTCTGTGTGTGCCGATTTAGCAGTTCTGCAAGAAGGCAATAAATTCCATGCATTTCTAGTCAAATTGGGATTTTATTCCAATGTAACCTTGCATCCCAATATCTTACGGATCCAGCATGACATAGACAGGAACCCACGCGCAATATCTGTCATGGAGCAAGGCTGTGATTTTTCTAGCCATCCCTTGCTCCCCAAGAGTCCATTGTTCCAGAAGGCCACCATAGATTTCACCAGTCAACAAAGCCCTAGCTCCAAGGGAAACATCATTAGAAAAGAATCGTCTAGGAGCTTCCAAAGTACCGGATTCCTCTCATCTCAGTTTTGCAAAGGAAAGCAGAATTCTGATCACTCTGTCTCATTCCAGATCTAGATCGTGCTCCTTTCTGGAAAAACTCTGCTACAATGGGTGAGCTCTTCAGATCTAGTGCAGGACCTCAAGCAAATCCTGGAATTTAAGCTGGGGATTCCCTTTTCACTTAAACGACTCCTCCACGAAGGTAAACAACTTGAGGATCTTTACCCCCTTTCTTTTTACAGCATTAAGAGAAATGCCTCCATCATTTTTACCGTTCGTTTCAGAGGGGGAGCTGTTGGATAGTCATCTTCAGCTACGGCTTTCTCATACAAAGATGTTGTCCATGCTCAGATGCCCAAGAAAACAGCTCCACCAACTCAGGCTCCCAAACCTTTTTTGGTGGAAAAACTGGAGGAAACCCCTTCCATTGAAATAATGCATCCAACACTGGATGAGCAAATCCAAAAGTATGCATAGCATGCCATTATTTGCAGGTTCAACGGGCTATGGCCACGCACAGTAGATCTCTACCAATGGATTCACTCTAATTGGACCAACAACTGCAAGGTTCTCCTATGCTCAAAGGGTTTCTTCATTGTAGTGTTTTCTTTCAGTGAGGACTACCAAAAGGCATTAACTGAAGTTCCATGGTTCTGGGGTTCAGCAGGTTTATTCCTCACCCCTTGGTTCCCAGATTTCGATCCCTCTACAACAATCATCACCAAGCTCCCCATCTGGGTTAGACTTCCTAATCTCCTGGCACATCTTTGGCACTTTGCTATATTCCAAGGGATCGACAATACTCTAGGTTGCTTTCTAGCCACAGACACCTCTAGAGGGGAAAAGGGCATATGCACCTTCGCCAGAATCTGTGCAGAAATAGACATGAGCAAAGGTTTACCTAATCATATTAGTCTCAAAATTGGATACTTCCATTGGACTCAGACCCTGGATTACGAGAACACAGCCTTTCGTTGCCGAAATTTCCATCACACAGGGCACCTTCAGAGCTCTTGTCCCTCGATGCCTGCCCAAAAGAAGAAAGAAAATCCTAAGCCGAAATAAAAAAGATGGAAACCTCATGATCCTCCCCCCATGGATGATTTTGATTCCAGCTCAGATGAAGAGGAAGGGGATGTGGAAGGAATGGATGCTATGCAGGCACAGGATCCGCCCTCGACTGGTCCTGAGTATTCTACTATCGCACCAAACTCACAAAAAAGAACTAATGAGTCCTCTCCCTTGGATTCAGACAAGGAGACCTCTCCATCAGCCTAGCTCAGTTTGAAAATCATACCAGCTCAGCAAAGTAATCTTGGTTGGGTCACTATTGGTAAAAAGAAAGGAAAAAAATGCCGAATAGTTGATTCTACCCATGTTGGGTAGAATCCTTTGTTCTACTCTTGTTACTCAATTCTTCTTGTTACTTCTTGTTTAGCACTGCTCTCTTCTTGTTTTCTCTTAGGGGCCGAGGTGGATAGTCTATCCTTTCTGGTTGCCTATCTTCTTGATTCTATTGGCTGTAACTTCATATTGTACCATATGTTCTCTTAATAGAATTAGCCTTTACTGAGAAAAAAAATAACTTTATGAGGACCAATATATTTCCACATGTTATCAATAGATTAAAACCATCATCAAATATAGTAGATAATTGACAGAACCATAATAGACCCCTTTTTTGAGTCTGGCCTACTACTTTTCTTTAAACCAACATATACGCAATTGTGCCGACATAAACTCATGTATGTATGCGACTATGCTTTATGAAACTCATTTATAACCACCTTTGTCTGAAAAATAGGATTTAACAGTATGATGATGTAGAAACTACTCCCAGATTTTGTCTAAGATATTCAAATGTCTCTTTGGGTAGTGGTTTAGTGAATATATCAGCAACCTATTCTTTCAAGGGAACATACTCCAATTTGACCTTTTGTTGAAGCACTAGTACATGTAGGAAATTACATTTGATGGGTATGTGCTTGGTCTTGGAATGCATGATTGGATTCTTTGAAATAATGATGACACTTGTATTATCACATAGAATGGAGATGGGTGGAGTACATGTGATCTGAAAGTCTTGCAAGGTTTTCATCATCCAAAGTAGTTGTGTGAAGCAAGATGTAGCATCGACGTATTCTGCTTCAGTTGTAGATAATGCAATTGAGCTTTGTTTCTTGTTGAACCAAGACACTAACCTAGAACCCATATAGAATGCACCACCACTAGTGCTTTTTCTGTCATCAACACTTCCTACCCAATCTGCATCTATATATGCATGAAGTGTAAGATCTATATCTCTAGGATACCATAAGCCAAAGTTCTATGTTCCTTGAAGATATTTGAAAATTCTTTTGACTGATTGAAGGTGTGATTCCTTTGGATTTGCTTGGAATCTTCCAAATATTCCCACTACATGTATGATGTCCAGTCGGTTACCTATCAGATAAAGTAGACTTCCAATCATGGATCTATAAGTTGGTTGATGTACTGCTGTTGATTCATCATTTGAGCTAAGATTGCATCCTATTACCATTGGAGTACATACAGGTCTAGAATCTTCCATGCCATACTTTTTCACGATCTGTTGATATTTGGTTTGTGAGAGAAAAATACTATATTTATTTTGTTGAACTTGTAGACCAAGAAAATAGGTAAGCTCACCAAGCAAGGACACTTCAAATTCTTGCTGCATTACTGAACCAAAATTCTGACTCATGGATTCTTCATTGCTACCAAAAATTGATATCATCAACATAAATAACAATTATTAGCAATTTACCAGTTTCCATCTTTGTATATAGATTGTTATCTGCTGACCCCTTTGAAAAACCTTGCTGGTGGAGATATTTGTCAAGATGGTAATACCATGCCCTTGGAGCTTGTTTTAGACAATAGAGAGATTTTCTGAGTTTACATAAAAGTTTTGCATCATTTCCAAGAATGAATCCTTGTAGTTTTTCAATATAGAGTTCTTCCTCTAAGTCTCCATTAAGAAAGGCAAATTTTACATCCATTTGGTATACTTTGAATTTCTAAAAACTAGAAAGAGCAAGAAACATTCTTATAGCTTCAATTCTAGCAACAGGTGCAAAATTTTATTCAAAATCTATACCTTCTTGTTGACCATGTCCTTTACAAACAAGTCTGGACTTGTTTCTAATAATTTCTCCAATTTCATTTAGCTTGTTTTTGAATATCCATTTAGTTCCTATGATATTCATATCATGAGGTCTAAGAACTAATTCCCAAGTATTATTCTTTTCAATTTGCTCAAGTTCTTCATTCATGGTCTTGACCCAACGTTCATCTTTGCATGCTTCATTTACATTTTGTGGTTCAATGGAAGACATTAATGGCAAATAGTTTGAGGATTCGGCAATGGTTCTTCACAAACATGCCCCTTTGTCCCCTAAAATCTGAGTTTCTGGATGATTTTTCTGAACATACCTAGATAGAGTCTTTTCTTCTATTGTTATCTCTTCTTCTAGTGCTTCATTGGTTTCTTCTTCAGAATCAGTGTCATTTGATGTGGGAAAATGATCCTCATCTTCTTCATTGTCATAATCTTCGATTTTTATCTGTTTTAGATTTTTGCATGCTTCATAAACCATAACATCAATACTCTCAATAATTTTCCCAAGTCTTTTATTATAACATTTATATCCTTTACTTCGAGAAGAGTAGCCAAGAGGAATATCTTCATTTGCTCTGGGTTCAAACATACCAAGTTTTTCATCAGTCCTTTTGATGTAGCATTTGCTCCCAAAAACTTTGAAGTACTTTATAGTAGGAACCTTACCATACCAAAGTTCATGTGGAATTTGAGTGTTGTTTACTCGAACATTTGCTTGGTTGAGAATAGTGACGACAGTGAATGCAGCTTCACCCTAGAAGGTTACAGGAGTTCCAGATTAATCTAGCATAGCACGAGCCATTTGTTGAATAATTTTGTTCATCCTTTCTACCACTCTATTTTGTTTAGGAGTCCTTGTGGTGGAGAACTTCCTTTTTATTCCATGTTGTTCACGAAAGTCAAAGAATTCATTCGAGGTAAACTCCCCTCCTTGATTAGATCTGAGGCATTTGATTTTACGATCTGATCCATTTTCAACCAAAGATTTGAAGGCTTTGAACTTTTGAAATGCTTCATATTTATGTTTTAGAAGACCTATCCAACACATTCTAGAAAGATCATGAATGAATAATATAAAGTATTATTCTCCACGAGGTGAATTTTTCCTTGATAGTCCACATAAATCAATATGAAAAAGTTCAAGAGGCTTACTAGCTGATCCTTCCTTTTTGATGAAGTGAGATCTGATTTTCTTACCAAATGGACATGATTTGCATATAGTATTTTCAAGAATGTTGATATCTGGAAGATCATGAACAACCTGGAATTTGCATGCTTTTCTTATTTGAGAAAGGCTTAGATGTCCCAATCTTATGTGCCCGATCCAAGTGGATGTTGGTGGCCACCCACCTATCCCATTTGGACCCCCGCGACTGTCTCTTTCAGCTTTTTCAGTTTCCTAAATTGTAGCACAATTTACTATTTTTAGTAGTTTTTCGGGTCCTCAACTTCTGGAGTCGTTTTGAGGCCCTAAATGATGTTTTTTTTTGGGAAATCTGGGGGCAACATCGGCCCATGGACCGATGTTACCCTTCCCAAAGTGTTAGTCGTCGGATAGATCTTTCTAACGAGCTATCATACGCGTCAAACGGAAATCGTATGCCAAAGTTACGACCCCAGGAAATTGATGTACCAATTTACCCGAAACAGGGCCCACAATTTGGCGTTTCATCTTCTAGGGTTAGGTTTTGGAATGTGAAGGGTTTTCCATTGTTTCTCAAGAATAAATAGGCCTTCGAGCCTCATTGTAACACAGTTTAGAACAGTTCAGAGGCATGTAGTCACACATCTCTTCTCAGAGATAAGCTACCATCACCCTAGCTGGTTTATTTCCATTTCTGGTTGTAAGCATATTTCAGTATTTTCCATTAATGAAATAAAGTATTATTTCCGCTACATCTTCGTGTATATGGTTATCTCTGTAATTCGTTGCGTTCCTATTTAAGTCCAGATCAGTTGTATCAGAGTGGTCTACTTTTTCTATGTTTTTCTTTGCATGTCCCCAACGAGGTCGGGATATAAGGAGTTAGGGCTTGAACTGGTCGAACCTTTGCAAGACCAGCCTCGCAAATCTTGACAGCCTCCCATGGCGGATGAGAAGAAAAATGAGGGGGTAGGAGATCCTATCAAAATATTGCTCGAAGAAGCGCTCGAGTGGAAAAGAAACGCGATGATGAATAGCTTTGCGCAGATCCTTCAGCGGCTACCCAAAGGTGACGCACCGGCTTCCAACAGCTACTCTGGAAACGCCACGCCCTTTAAGGTACAAGTTAATTTTGAAATCCCCATATTCGAGGGTCAGATAGACGCAG
>APFE031381022.1:67361-114527 GCA_000404065.3 Pinus taeda
TGGTTATATTTGTAATTTGTTATGTTCCTGTTTAAGTCCAGATCAGTGGTATCAGAGCGGTCTGCTTTTTCTCTGTTTTTCTTTGCATGCCCCCAACGAGGTCAGGATATAAGGAGTTAGGGCTTGAACTGGTCGAACCTTTGCAAGACTAGCCTCGCAAATCCCGATGGCCTCCCATGGCGGATGAGAAGAAAGATGAGGGGACAGGAGATCCTATTAAAATATTGCTCGAAGAAGCGCTCGAGCGACAAAGGAACGTGATGATGGATAGCTTTGCACAGAGCCTTCAGCGGCTACCCATAGGTGACACATCGGCTTCCAGCCGCTACTCTGGAAACACCATGCCCTTTAAGATACAGGTTAATTTTTAAATCCCCATATTCGAAGGTCAGATAGACGCAGATGCGGTAGATAAATGGTTAAATCTACTAGAAGGGTATTTTTCTGTTCATGAATTTTCAAGTCGGGACGAGAAGGATGAAAGTATCGGCTCACTACTTTCAACCCCTCCCACTTGGAATTCATTCAGAGATGCCATCAAGGAGCAGTACTACCCTGTCAAAAGCTATGAGGACAAATACATCAAATGGACCACACTGCGCCAAGGACGAGACCAACATGTGCCAGAGTTCACAAACATTTTTCATACCCTTCGCACACAGTTGCGTATCAAAGATTCCGAGCTGCATCTGGAACTCAAATACTGCGGTTGCCTGCATAGATACATCCAGGAAGAGATGAAGTTCTTGAACATCTCCTCACTCAGCATAGCATACCGATATGCTGTCAAAATCGAGCAAAAGTTCAGACAGAACAAGTGAGACTTTGGATCTGCAAATTTGAAGCCCAAAGGACAAAGCCAAGGTGGGGTGACCCAAGACAACCCGTCAAAGCTGCAAGAAAAGAACAACACCACGAAGCTGAAGAAGGACATAGGAAAGTAGTGTGAGTTCCACAAGAGTCCCACTCATAACACAAGTGAGTATCGGACCAAGCAGTCACTGGTGGCCAAGTTGAAGGCTTCCGAATTAGATACATGTTCCGACCCTGAGCTAAAACCCAACAAGGGGAATGGCAAAGGGAAGCAGATCATTGATGCGGATCCCAGTGCCACTGTTGCCACTGCTAAGATCCAGAAGAATGAGCCCGAAGAGCCAGAGGAAGGGGAACGTCTTTTCCACTCACAAATGTGGGTGAAGGGTTCGTCGCTGCAATTCATCGTCAATAGTGGCAGCCAAAATAACCTCATTTCAGCAGAGGTCATGAAGCGGTTGGGCATACCAACTACACCACACCCGCAGCCATATAGCATTGGGTGGCTTCATGAAGGACGTGATCTCAAATTTCACCAGTAGTGCCGCTTTCCCTACAACATCAAACCATTCACAGACGAGGTATTGTGTGATGTTACACCTCTGGATGTTTGTGATGTATTATTAGGCTAGCCATACCTGTGGAGGCGACATGCCGTGTATGAGTCGAGGCCTCGTGCTGTCATTATTTCTTTGAGTAATTCATTATATAGGATACTAGAGATAGCCCCACCTACTGCCACCTCTTTGATCACTGCTTAGAAAGGCAGCGACGAACCCTTCAGGACAAGTTCAGCAGATGGAGGAACTCAACGCAATGGAGACCATTGCTTCCTAAGGGGGGAGGAATGATCCAGGTGGATGTTGGTGGCCACCCTCCTATCCCATTTAGACCCATGCAACTGTCTCTTTCAACTTTTTCAGTTTCCTAAATTGTAGCACAATTTACTATTTTTAGCAATTTTTTTGGGTCCTGAACTTCCGGAGCCGTTTTGGGGCCCTAAACGACGTTTTCTGGAAAATCTGGGGGCAACATGGGTTCATGGACCAATGTTTCCCTTCCCAAAGTGGTAGTTCTCAAATAGATCTTTCTAACGAGCTATCATATGCATCAAACGGAGATCGTATGCCAAAGTTACGACCCGAGGAAATTGATGTACCAATTTAGCCAAAACGGGGCCCACAATTTGGCATTTCATCTTCTAGGGTTAGGTTTTGGAATGTGAAGGGTTTTCCACTGTTTCTCAACAACAAATAGGCCTTCGAGCCTCATTGTAACATAGTTTAGAATAGTGCAGAGGCATGTAGTCACACATCTCTTCTCAAAGATAAGCTACCATCGCCCTAACTGGTTTATTTTCATTTCTAGCTGTAAGCATATTTCAGTATTTTCCAATAATGAAATGAAGTATTATTTCCGCTGCATCTTTGTGTATATGGTTATATTTGTAATTTGTTATGTTCCTGTTTAAGTCCAGATCAGTGGTATCAGAGCGGTCTGCTTTTTCTCTGTTTTTCTTTGCATGCCCCCAACGAGGTCAGGATATAAGGAGTTAGGGCTTGAACTGGTCGAACCTTTGCAAGACTAGCCTCGCAAATCCCGATGGCCTCCCATGGCGGATGAGAAGAAAGATGAGGGGACAGGAGATCCTATTAAAATATTGGTCGAAGAAGCACTCGAGCGACAAAGGAACAACGATGATGGATAGCTTTGCGCAGATCCTTCAGCGGCTACCCAGAGGTGACACATCGGCTTCCAACAGCTACTCTGGAAATGCCACACCCTTTAAGGTACCAGTTAATTTTGAAATCCCCATATTCGAGGGTCATATAGACGCAGATGCGTTAGATAAATGGTTAAATCTACTAAAAGGGTATTTTTTTGTTCATGAATTTTCAAGTCAAGAAAAGATTGTTTTCGCTCTTCTCAAAGCAGCCCCCCACGTCAAGGACTGGTGGAAAGCGTACTGCGAGCAGAAGGATGAAAGTATTGACTCACTATTTTCAGTCGCACCCACTTTGGATTCATTCTGAGATGCCATCAAGGAGCAGTACTACCCTGTAAAAAGCTATGAGGACGAATACATCAAAAGGACCACATTGCGGCAAGGACGAGACCAAGATGTGTCGGAGTTCACAAACATTTTTCATACCCTTCGCACACAGTTGGGTATCAAAGATTCTGAGCTGCATCTAGTAATCAAATACTGCGGCTGCCTGCACAGATACATCCAGGAAGAGATGGAGTTCTTGAACATCTCCTCACTCGGCACAGCATACCGATACGTTGTCAAAATCGAGAAAAAGTTCAGACAGAAGAAGCGAGACTTTGGATCTGCAAATCCGAAGCCCAAACGACAAAGCCAAGGCGGGGTGACCCAAGACAACCTGTCGAAGCTGCAAGAAAAGAAAAACACCACGAAGCCGAAGAAGGAAATAGGAAAGTGGTGTGAGTTCCACAAGAGTCGCACTCATAACACAAGTGAGTGTCGGACCAAGCAATCGCTGGTGGCCGAGTTGAAGGCTTCCGAATCAGATACATGTTCCGACCCTGAGCTAGAACCTGACAAGGGGAATGACAAAGGGAAGCAGATCATTGATGCGGATCCTAGCGCCACTGTTGCCACGGCCGAGATCCAGAAGAATGAGCACGAAGAGCCAGAGGAGGGGGAACGTCTTTTCCACTCACAAAAGTGGGTGAAGGGTTCGCTGCTACAATTCATTGTCGACAGTGGCAGCCAAAAGAACCTCATTTCAGCAGAGGTCGTGAAGCAGTTGGGCCTACCGACTACACCACACCCGCAGCCATAGAGTATTGGGTGGCTTCATGAAGGACGAGATCTCAAAGTTCGCTAGCAGTGCCGCCTTCCCTACAGCATCAAACCGTTCACAGACGAGGTATCATGTGATGTTACACCTCTGGATGTTTGTGATGGATTATTAGGCCAACCATAGTTGTGGAGGCGACATGCCGTATATGAGTCAAGGCCTCATACTGTCATTATTTCTTTGAGTAATTCATTATACAGGATAACAGAAATAGCCCCACCTACTGCCACCTCTTTGATCACCGCTAAGAAAGGCAACAAGCTCATATCACAGACCAGGAAATTTATTTTCTGTCTGGTTCGCTCCCAAAGTAAGGGGAAGATCGTTGCTACATCCATGACCCCGGCAATGGGTTCCTCCACGCAGTAGCAACAACAAAGGGATACGATCATGATAGAACACAGGAACAGCTTCTCCTCTGCCACAGGGGTACCACACAAGTTTCAGGTGGGCGACAAAGTTTGGTTACATCTGTAGAAAGAACGCCTTACCAAAACCCATCAGAAACTCAGACCACTCCAACATGGTCCTTCCACCAGTACCAAGGCTATGTGCAACAATGCTTTGAAGCACATCATTCCTCCATTCTTTCGCCTGCACCAAGTGTTCAATGTGGATCGTCGTCGACCATGCTTCCCACCATTATTGGACACATCAGAGATTGCAGGACAAGTTCAGCAGATGGAGGAACTCAATGCAATGGGGACCATTGCTTCCTAAGGTAGGAGGAATGATCCAGGTGGATGTTGGTGGCCACCCACCTATCCCATTTGGACCCCCGCAATTGTCTCTTTCAGCCTTTTCAGTTTCCTAAATTGTAGCACAATTTACTATTTTTAGCAGTTTTTTCGGTGCCTGAACTTCCGGAGCCATTTTGGGGCCCTAAACGACGTTTTTTGGGAAATCTGGGGGCAAAATGGGTCCATGCACCGATGGGTCGATAGATCTTTCTAACGAGCTATCATATGCGTCAAACAGAGATCGTATGCCAGAGTTACGACCCTAGGAAATTGATGTACCAATTTACCCAAAACAGGGCCCACAATTTGGCGTTTCATCTTCTAGGGTTAGGTTTTGGAATGTGAAGGCTTTTCCATTGTTTCTCAACAATAAATAGGCCTTCGAGCCTCATTGTAACACAGTTCAGAGGCATGTAGTCACACATCTCTTCTCAGAGATAAGCTACCATCGCCCTAGCTGGTTTATTTGCATTTCTGGTTGTAAGTATATCTCAGTATTTTCCATTAATGAAATGAAGTATTATTTTCGCTGCATCTTTGTGTATATGGTTATCTCTATAATTTGTTGCGTTCGTGTTTAAGTCTGGATCAGTGGTATCAAAGCGGTCTGCTTTTTCTCTGTTTTTCTTTGCATGTCCCCAATGAGGTTGGGATATAAGGAGTTAGGGCTTGAACTGGTCGAACCTTTGCAATACCAGCCTCGTAAACCCCGACGGCCTCCCATGGCAGACGAGAAGAAAGACGAGGGTGCAGGAGATCCTATCAAAATATTGCTCAAAGAAGCGCTTGAGCGGCAATGGAACGCGATGATGGATAGCTTTGCGCAGATCCTTCAGTGGCTACCCAGAGGAGACGCATCGGCTTCTAGCAGCTACTCTAGAAACGCCACGCCCTTTAAGATACAAGTTAATTTTGAAATCCCCATATTCGAGGGTCAGATAGACGCAGATGCGGTAGATAAATGGTTCAATCTAGTAGAAGGGTATTTTTCTATTCAGGAATTTTCAAGTCAGGAAAAGATTGTTTTCGCTCTTCTCAAAGCAGCCCCCCACGTCAAGGACTTGTGGGAAACCTACTACAAGCAGAAGGATGAAAGTACCGGCTCACTATTTTCAGCCACACCCACTTGGGATTCATTTCGTGATGCCATCAAGGAGAAGTACTACCCTGTCAAAAGCTATGATGAAAAATACATAAAATGGACCACACTGCGACAAGGATGAGACCAAGATGTGCCGGAGTTAACAAACATTTTTCATACCCTTTGCACACAGTTGGGTATCAAAGATTCTGATCTGCATCTGGTACTCAAATACCGCGGCTACCTGCACAGATACATCCAGGAAGAGATGGAGTTCTTGAACATCTCCTCACTCAGCATAGCGTACCGATACGCTGTCAAAACCGAGCAAAAGTTCAAACAGAAGAAGCGAGAGTTTGGATTTGCAAATCCAAAGCCCAAAGGACAAAGCCAAGGTGGGGTGACCCAAGACAACCCGTCGACGCTGCAAGAAAATAACAACACCATGAAGCTGAAGAAGGACAAAGGAAAGTGGTGTGAGTTCCACAAGAGTCCCACTCATAACACAAGTGAGTGTTGGACCAAGCAGTCGTTGGTGGCCGAGTTGAGGGTTCCGAATCAGATACATGTTTCGACCTGAGTTGAACCCGACAAGGGGTGGAAAGGGAAGCCTATCATTGATTTAGTCCAGCGCCATTGTTGCCACTGTATGATCCAGAAGAATGAACTCGAAGAGCCAGAGGAGGGGGAACGTCTTTTCACTCACAAATGTGGGTGAAGGTTCGCCCGTACATTCATTGTCAACGTGGCCGCCAAAAGAACCTCATTTCAGCCGAGGTCATGAGTGGTTGGCCTACCGACTACACCCACCGCAGTTGTACGTATCGTGGCTTCATGAAGGATGAGATCTCAGTTTGCCAGCAGTGCCGCCTTCCCTACAGCATCAAACCATTCACAGACGAGGTATTGTGTGATGTTACACCTCTGGATGTTTGTGATGTATTATTAGGCCAACCATACTTGTGGAGGCGATATGCCGTGTATGAGTTAAGGCCTTGTGCAGTCATTATTTCTTTGAGTAATTCATTATACAGGATACCAGAGATAGCCCCACCTACTGCCACCTCTTTGATCACTGCTAAGAAAGGGAGCAAGCTCATATCACAGACTAGGAAATTTATTTTATGTCTGGTTCGCTCCCAAAGTAAGGGGAAGATCGTTGCTACATCCATGACGCCCAGAAAGGGTTCCTCCACACAGCAACAGCAACAAAGGGATACGATCATGAAAGAACACAAGAACAACTTCTCCTCAGCCACAAGGGTACCACACAAGTTTCAGGTGGGCAACAAAGTTTGGTTACATCTGCAGAAAGAACGCCTTACCAGAACCCATCAAAAACTCAGACCACTCCGACATGGTCCTTACACCAGTACCAAGGCTACGTGCAACAATGCTTTGAAGCACATCATTCCTTTATTCCTTCGCCTGCACCAAGTGTTCAATGTGGACTGTCGTTGACCATGCTTCCCACCATTACTGGATACGTCAGAGATTGTAGGACAAGTTCAGCAGATGGGGGAAGTCAACGCAATGGGGACCATTGCTTCCTAAGGGGGGAGGAATGATCCAGGTGGATGTTGGTGGCCACCCACCTATCCCATTTGGACCCCCGCAATTGTCTCTTTCAGCTTTTTCAGTTTCCTGAATTGTAGCACAATTTACTATTTTTAGTAGTTTTTTCAGGTCCTGAACTTCTAGAGCCAGTTTGAGGTCCTAAACGACATTTTTTGGGAAATCTGGGGGCAACATTGCCCCATGTACTACTGTTTCCCTTTCCAAAGTGGTATTTCTCGGATAGATCTTTCTAACGAGCTATCATACACGTCAAACGGAGATCGTATGCCAAAGTTACGACACCGGGAAATTGATGTACCAATTTACCCAAAACGGGGTCCACAATTTGGCGTTTCATCTTCTAGGGTTAGGTTTTGGAATGTAAAGGGTTTTCCATTGTTTGTCAACAATAAATAGGCCTTCGAGCCTCATTGTAACACAGTTTAGAACAGTTCAGATTCATGTAGTCACACATCTCTTCTCAGAGATAAGCTACTATCACCCTAGCTGGTTTATTTCCATTTCTGGTTGTAAGCATATTTCAGTATTTTCCATTAATGAAATGAAGTATTATTTCCGCTGCATCTTTGTGTATATGGTTATCTCTGTAATTTGTTGGGTTCCTGCTTATGTCTGGATCAGTGGTATAAGAGCGGTCTACTTTTTATCTGTTTTCCTTTGCATGTCCCGAACGACGTTGGGATATAAGAAGTTAGGGCTTGAACTGGTCGAAGCTTTGCAAGACCAGCCTCGCAAATCCCGAGGGACTCC
This sequence comes from Pinus taeda, assembly GCA_000404065.3. Taxonomy (NCBI): domain Eukaryota; kingdom Viridiplantae; phylum Streptophyta; class Pinopsida; order Pinales; family Pinaceae; genus Pinus; species Pinus taeda. The sequence goes on from APFE031381022.1 coordinate 75,152, forward strand.
CATGGCGGATGAGAATAAAGATTAGGGGGCAGGAGATCCTATCAAAATATTGCTCGAAGAAGCACTCGAGCAGCAAAGGAACGCGATGATGGATACCTTTGCGCAGATCCTTCAGCGGCTACCCAAAGGTGATGCATCGGCTTCCAGCAGCTGCTCTGGAAACACCATGCCCTTTAAGGTACAAGTTAATTTTGAAATCACCATATTCGAGGGTCATATAGATGCAAATGCGGTAGATAAATGGTTAAATCTACAAGAAGGGTATTTTTCTATTCATGAATTTTCAAGTAGGGAAAATATTGTTTTCGCTCTTCTTAAAGCAGCCCCCCACGTCAAGGACTGGTGGGAAACCTACTGCGAGCAGAAGGATGAAAGTATCGGCTCACTATTTTAAGTTGTACCCACTTGGGATTCATTCTGAGATGCCATCAAGGAGCAGTACTACCCTGTCAAAAGCTATGAGGACAAATACATCAAATGGACCACACTGCGGCAAGGACGAGACCAAGATGTGCCGTAGTTCACAAACATTTTTCATACCCTTCGGACACAGTTGGGTATCAAAGATTTTGAGCTGCATATGGTACTCAAATACTGCAGCTACCTGCATAGATACATCTAGGAAGAGATGGAGTTCTTGAACATCTCCTCACTCGGCACAGCATACCGATACGCTGTCAAAATCAAGCAAAAGTTCAGATTGAAGAAGCAAGACTTTGTATCTGCAAATCCGAAGCCCAAAGGACAAAGCCAAGGTGGGGTGACCCAACACAATCCGTCGAAGCTGCAAGAAAAGAACAACACCACGAAGCTAAAGAAGGACACATGAAAGTGGTGTGAGTTCCACAAGAGTCCCACTCATAATACAAGTGAGTTTTGGACCAAGTAGTCGCTGGTGGCCAAGTTGAAGGCTTCCGAATCAGATACATGTTTCGACCCTGAGCCAGAACCTGACAAGGAGAATGGCAAAGGGAAGTAGATCATTGATGCGGATCCCAGTGCCACTGTTGCCACTGCCAAGATCCAGAAGAATGAGCCCGAAGAGCCAAAGGAGGGGGGACGTCTTTTCCACTCACAAATGTGGGTGAATTGTTCGCTGCTGCAATTCATTGTCGACAGTGGCAGCCAAAAGAACCTCACTTCAGCAGAGGTTGTGAAGCAGTTGGCCCTACTGACTACACCACACCTGCCTCCATACAGTATCGGGTGGCTTCATGAAGGACGATATCTCAAATTTCGCCAGTAGTGCCGCCTTCCCTACAGCATCAAACCATTCACAGACGAGGTATTGTGTGATGTTACACCTTTGGATGTTTGTGATGTATTATTAGGCGAGCCATACCTGTGGAGGCGACATGCCATGTATGAGTCAATGCCTCATGCTGTCATTATTTCTTTGAGTAATTCATTATACAGGATACCAGAGATAGCCCCACCTACTGCCACCTCTTTGATCACTGCTAAGAAAGGCAGCAAGCTCATAGCATAGACTAGGAAATTTATTTTCTGTCTGGTTCGCTCCCAAGGTAAGGGGAAGATCATTGCTACATCCATGACCCCCGCAAAGGGTTCCTCCACGTAGCAGCAGCAACAAAGGGATACGACCATGACAGAACACAGGAACAACTTCTCCTCAGCCACAAGGGTACCACACAAGTTTCAGGTGGGCGACAAAGTTTGGTTACATCTGCAGAAAGAACGCCTTACCAGAACCCATCAGAAACTCAAACCACTCCGACATGGTCCTTGCACCAGTACCAAGGCTACGTGCAATAATTCTTTGAAGCACATCATTCCTCCATTCCTTCGCCTGCACAATGTGGACCGTCGTCGACCATGCTTCCCACCATTACTGGACACATTAGAGATTGCAGGACAAGTTCAGCAGATGGGGGAACTCAATGCAATGGGGACCATTGCTTCCTAAGTAGGGAGGAATGATCCTGGTGGATATTGGTGGCCACCCACCTATCCCATTTGGACCCCGGCAACTGTGTGTTTTAGCTTTTTCAGTTTCCTAAATTGTAGCACAATTTACTATTTTTAGCAGTTTTTTTGGGTACTGAACTTCCGGAGCCGTTTTGAGGCCCTAAACGACATTTTTTGGGAAATATGGGGATCGGATAGATCTTTCTAACGAACTATCATATGCGTCAAACAGAGATCGTATGCCAAAGTTACAACCCCGGGAAATTGATGTACGAATTTACCCAAAACGGGGCCCACAATTTGGCGTTTCATATTCTAGGGTTAGGTTTTGGAATGTGAAGGGTTTTCCATTGTTTCTCAACAATAAATAGGCCTTCAAGCCTCATTGTAACACATTTAGAATAGTTCAGAGGCATGTAGTCACACATCTCTTCTCAGAGATAAGCTACCATCACCCTAGCAGGTTTATTTCCATTTCTGGTTGTAAGCATATTTCAGTATTTTCCATTAATGAAATGAAATATTATTTCCGCTGCATCTTTGTGTATATGGTTATCTCTGTAATTTGTTGCATTCTTGTTTAAGGCTGGATCAGTGGTATCAGAGCGGTCTACTTTTTCTCTGTTTTTCTTTGCATGTCCCCAACGAGGTCGGGATATAAGGAGTTATGGCTTGAATTGGTCAAACCTTTGCAAGACCAACCTCGCAAATCCCGACGGTCTCCCATGACGGATGGGAAGAAATACGAGGGGGCAGGAGATCCTATCAAAATATTGCTCGGAGAAGCGCTCGAGTGGCAAAGGAAGGCGATGATGGATAGCTTTGTGCAGACCCTTCAGCAGCTACCCAGAGGTGACCCATCGGCTTCTAGCAGCTACTCTGGAAACGCCACGCCCTTTAAGGTACAAGTTAATTTTGAAATCCCCATATTCGAGGGTCAGATAGACATAGATGCGGTAGATAAATGGTTAAATGTAGTAGAAGGGTATTTTTCAGTTCATGAATTTTGAAGTCCAAAAAAGATTGTTTTCACTCTTCTCAAAGAAGCCCCCCACGTCAAGGAGTAGTGGAAAACCTACTACGAGCAGAAGGATGAAAGTACCAGCTCACTATTTTCAACCGCATCCACTTGGGATTCATTCCGAGATGCCATCAAGGAGTAGTACTACCCTGTCAAAAGCTATGAGGACAAATACATCAAATGGACCACACTGCGGCAAGGACGAGACCAAGATGTGCTAGAGTTCACAAACATTTTTCATACCCTTCGTACACAGTTGAGTATCAAAGATTTTGAGCTGCATCTGGTACTCAAATACCGCGGCTTCCTGCATAGATACATCTAGGAAGAGATGGAGTTCCTGAACTTCTCCTCACTCGGCACAACATACCGATACGCTGTCAAAATCGAGCAAAAGTTCAGACAGAAGAGGCGAGACTTTGTATCTGCAAATCCGAAGCCCAAAGGACAAAGCCAAGGCGGGGTGACCCAAGACAACCCGTCGAAGCTTCATGAAAAGAACAACACCATGAAGCCGAAGAAGGACACAGGAAAGTGGTGTTAGTTCCACAAGAATCCTACTAATAAAACATGTGAGTGTCAGACCAAGCAGTCGCTCGTGGCCGAGCTGAAGGCTTCCAAATCAGGTACATGTTCCGACCCTGAGCCAGAACCCGACAAGGGGAATGGCAAAGCGAAGCAGATCATTGATGTGGATCTCAACACCACTTTTTCCACTGCCAAGATCCAGAACAATGAGCCCGAAGAGCCAGAGGAGGGGTAACGTCTTTTCCACTCACAAATGTGGGTGAAGGGTTCGCCGCTGCAATTCATTGTCGATAGTGGCAGCCAAAAGAACCTCATTTCAGCAGAGATCATGAAGTGGTTGGGCCTACTGACTACACCACACCCACAGTGATACAGTATCGGGTGGCTTCATGAAGGACGAGATCTCAAGGTTCGCCAGCAGTGCCGCCTTCCCTACATCATTAAACCATTCACAGACGAGGTATTGTGTGATGTCACACCTCTGGATGTTTGTGATGTATTATTAGGCCAGCCATACTTGTGGAGGCGATATGCTGTGTATGAGTTAAGGCCTTGTGCTGTCATTATTTCTTTGAGTAATTCATTATACAGGATACTAGAGATAGCCCCACCTACTACCACATCTTTGATCACTGCTAAGAAAGGGAGCAAGCTCATATCACGGACTAGGAAATTTATTTTCTCTCTGGTTCGCTCCCAAAGTAAGCGGAAGATCGTTGCTACATCCATGACCCCCACAAAGGTTTCCTCCATGCAGCAGCAGCAACAGAGGGATACGATCATAAAAGAACAGAGGAACAACTTCTCCTCAGCCATATGGGTAACACACAAGTTTCAGGTGGGCGACAAAGATTGGTTACATCTGCAGAAAGAACGACTTACCAAAACCCATCAGAAACTCAGACCACTCTGACATGGTCCTTACACCAGTACTAACGCTACGTGCAATAATGCTTTGAAGCACATCATTCCTCCATTCCTTCACCTACACCAAGTGTTCAATGTGGGCCGTCATTGACCATGCTTCCCACCATTACTGGACACATTAGAGATTGCAAGATAAGTTCAGTAGATGGAGGAACTCAACGCAATGGGGACCATTGCTTCCTAAGGGGGGAGGAATGATCCAGGTGGATGTTGGTGGCCACCCACCTATCCCATTTGGACCTCCGCAACTGTCTCTTTCAGCTTTTTCGGTTTCCTAAATTGTAGCACAATTTACTATTTTTAGCAGTTTTTTCGGTTCCTGAACTTCCAAAGCCGTTTTGAGGCCCTAAACGACGTTTTTTGGGAAATCTGGGGGCAACATGGGTTCATGGCCCAATGTTGCCCTTCCCAAGGTGGTAGTTCTCGGATAGATCTTTCAAACAAGCTATCATACGCATCAAACGGAGATCGTATGCCAAAGTTACGACCCCGAGAAATTGATGTACCAATTTACCCAAAACAGGGCCCACAATTTGGCGTTTCATCTTCTAGGGTTAGGTTTTGGAATGTGAAGGGTTTTCCATTGTTTCTCAACAATAAATAGGCCTTCGAGCCTCATTGTAACACAGTTCAGAGGCATGTACTCACACATCTCTTCTCAGAGATAAGCTACCATCGCCCTAGCTGGTTTATTTCCATTTCTGGTTGTAAGCATATTTCAGTATTTTCCATTAATGAAATGAAGTATTATTTCCGCTACATCTTTGTGTATATAGTTATCTCTGTAATTTGTTGCGTTCCTGTTTGAGTCCGGATCAGTGGTATCAGAGCAGTCTACTTTTTCTATGTTTTTCTTTACATGTCCCCAACGAGGTCGGGATATAAGGAGTTAGGGCTTGAACTGGTCGAACCTTTGCAATGCCAGCCTCGTAAACCCCGACAGCTTTCCATGGCGGATGAGAAGAAATACGAGGGGACAGGAGATCCTATCAAAATATTGCTCGAAGAAGTGCTTGAGCGGGAAAGGAACGCGATGACGGATAACTTTGCGCAGATCCTTTAGTGGCTACCCAGAGGAGACGCATCGGCTTCCAGCAGCTACTCTAGAAATGCCACGCCCTTTAAGGTACAAGTTAATTTTGAAATCCCCATATTCGAGGGTCAGATAGACGTAGATGCGGTAGATAAATGGTTAAATCTAGTAGAAGGGTATTTTTCAGTTCATGAATTTTCAAGTCCGGAAAAGATTGTTTTCGCTCTTCTCAAAGAAGCCCCCCACGTCAAGGACTGGTGGGAAACCTACTGCGAGCAGAAGGATTAAAGTACCGGCTCACTATTTTCAACCGCACCCACTTGGGATTCATTCCAAGATGCCATCAAGGAGCAGTACTACCCTGTCAAAAGCTATGAGGACAAATACATCAAATGGACCACACTGTGGCAAGGACGAGACCAAGATGTGCCGGAGTTCACAAACATTTTTCATACCCTTCGTACACAGTTGAGTATCAAATATTTTGAGCTGCATCTGGTACTCAAATACCGCAGCTTCCTGCACAGATACATCTAGGAAGAGATGGAGTTCCTGAACTTCTCCTCACTCGACACAGCATACCGATACACTGTCAAAATCGAGCAAAAGTTCAGATAGAAGAAGCGAGACTTTGGATCTGCAAATCCGAAGCCCAAAGGACAAAGCCAAGGCGGGGTGACCCAAGACAACCCATCGAAGCTTCATGAAAAGAACAACACCATGAAGCCGAAGAAGAACGTAGGAAAGTGGTGTGAGTTCCACAAGAGTCCCACTAATAAAACATGTGAGTGTCGGACCAAGCAGTCGCTCGTGGTCGAGTTGAAGGCTTCCAAATCAGGTACATGTTCCGACCCTGAGCCAGAACCCGACAAGGGGAATGGCAAAGCAAAGAAGATCATTGATGCAGATCTCAGCACCACTTTTGCCACTGCCAAGATCCAGAACAATGAGCCCGAAGAGCCAGAGGAGGGGGAACGTCTTTTCCACTCACAAATGTTGGTGAAGGGTTCAATGCTGCAATTCATTGTCGATAGTGGCAGCCAAAAGAACCTCATTTCAGCAGAGTTCGTGAAGCGGTTGGGCCTAACGACTACACCACTCCCACAACCATATAGTATTGGGTGGCTTCATGAAGGATGAGATCTCAAAGTTCGCCACCAGTGCCGCCTTCCCTACAGCATCAAACCATTCACAGACGAGGTATTGTGTGATGTTACAACTCTGGATGTTTGTGATGTATTATTAGGCCAGCCATACTTGTGGAGGCGACATGCCGTGTATGAGTTAAGGCCTCGTGCTGTCATTATTTCTTTGAGTAATTCATTATACAGGATATTAGAGATAGCCCCACCTACTGCCACCTCTTTGATCACTTCTAAGAAAGGCAGCAAGCTCATATCACAGACTAGGAAATTTATTTTCTGTCTAGTTCGCTCCCAAAGTAAGCGGAAGATCGTTGCTACATCCATGACCCCCGTAAAGGTTTCCTCCACGCAGCAGCAGCAACAGAGGGATACGATCATAACAGAACAGAGGAACAGCTTCTCCTCAGCCATATGGGTACCACACAAGTTTCAGGTGGGCGACAAAGTTTGGTTACATCTGCAGAAAGAACGCCTTACCAGAACCCATCAGAAACTCAGACCACTCTGACATGGTCCTTACACCAGTACCAACACTACGTGCAACAATGCTTTGAAGCACATCATTCCTCCATTCCTTCTCCTGCACCAAGTGTTCAATGTGGACCGTCATTGACCATGCTTCCCACCATTACTGGACACATCAAAGATTGCAGGATAAGTTCAGTAGATGGAGGAACTCAACGCAATGGGGACCATTGCTTCCTAAGGGGGGAGGAATGATCCAGGTGGATGTTGGTGGCCACCCACTTATCCCATTTGGACCTCTGCAACTGTCTCTTTCAGCTTTTTCAGTTTCCTAAATTGTAGCACAATTTACTATTTTTAGCAGTTTTTTCGGTTCCTGAACTTCCAGAGCCGTTTTGAGGCCCTAAACGACGTTTTTTGGGGAATCTGGGGGCAACATGGGATTATGGACCAGTGTTTCCCTTCCCAAAGTGGTAGTTATCGGATATATCTTTCAAACAAGCTATCATACGCGTCAAACGAAGATCGTATGCCAAAGTTACGACCCCGAGAAATTGATGTACCAATTTACCCAAAATGGGGCCCACAATTTGGCGTTTCATCTTCTAGGGTTAGGTTTTGGAATGTAAAGGGTTTCCATTGTTTCTCTACAATAAATAGGCCTTTGAGCCTCATTGTAACACAGTTTTAGAACAGTTCAGAGGCATGTAGCCACCACATCTCTTCTCAAGGATAAGCTGCCATCGCCCTAGCTGGTTTATTTCCATTTCTGGTTGTAAGCATATTTCGGTATTTTCCAGTAATGAAATGAAGCATTACTTCTGCTGCAAATTTTTGTATATGGTTATCTCTGTATTTTATTGTGTTCCTGTTTAAATCTAGATCAGTGGTATCACAGCGGTCTGCTTTTTCTCAGTTTTTCTTTGCATGTCCCCAACGAGGTTGGGATATAAGGAGTTAGGGCTTGAATTGGTCGAACCTTTGCAAGACCAGCCTCGCAAATCTCGACGGCCTCCCATGGTGGACGAGAAGAAAGACGAGGGGGCAGGAGATCCTATCAAAATCTTGCTTGAAGAAGCGCTCGAGCGGCAGAGGAACGCGATCATGGATAAATTTGCGCATATCCTTCATCGGCTACCCAGAGGTGACACATCGGCTTCTAGCAGCTGCTCTGGAAACGCCACGCCCTTTAAAGTACAAGTTAATTTTGAAATCCCCATATTCGAGGGTCAGATAGACGCAGATGCCATAGATAAATGCTTAAATCTGCTAGAGGGTTATTTTTCTGTTCATGAGTTTTCGAGTCGGGAAAAGATTGTTTTCACTCTTCTCAAAGCAGCTCCGCACGTCAAGGACTGGTGGCAAACCTACTGTGAGCAGAAGGATGAAAGTACTAGCTCACTATTTTCATCCGCATCCACTTGGAATTCATTCCGGGATGCCATCAAGGAGCAGTACTATCCTGTCAAAAGCTATGAGGACAAATACATCAAATGGACCATGCTGCGGCAGGGACGGGACCAAGATGTGTCGAAGTTCACAAACATTTTTCATACCCTTCGCACACAGTTGGGTGTCAAATATTTTGAGTTGCATCTGGTACTCAAATACCGTGGCTACCTACACAAATACATACAAGAAGAGATGGAGTTCTTGAACATCTCCTCACTCGGAACAGCATACCGATACGCTGTCAAAATCAAGCAAAAGTTCAAACAGAAGAAGCGAGACTCTGTATCTGTGAATCAGAAAACCAAAGGACAAAGCCAAGGTGGGGTGACCAAAGAGAGCCCGTCGAAGTTGCAAGAAAAGAACAACACCACGAAGCTGAAGAAGGACACAGGAAAGTGGTGTGAGTTCCACAAGGGTCCCACTCATAACACAAGTGAGTGTTGGACCAAGCAATGGCTGGTGGCCGAGTTGAAGGCTTCCGAATCAGATGCATGTTCCGACCCTGAGCCCGAACCCGACAAGGGGAATGGAAAAGGGAAGCAGATCATTGATGCGGATCCCAACACCACTATTGCCACTGCCAAGATCCAAAAGAACGAGTCTGAAAACCCAGAGGAGGGGGAGAGTCTTTTCCACTCACAGATGTGGGTGAAGGGTTCACTGCTACAATTCATTGTCGACAGTGGCAGCCAAAAGAACCTTGTTTCAGCAGAGGTCATGAAGCGGTTGGGCCTACCGACTACACCACACCCATAGCCATACAGTAGGGAGTGGATTCATGAGGGACGAGATCTCAAAGTTTGCCAGCAGTGCCACCTTCCCTACAGCATCAAACCATTCACAGACGAGGTATTGTGTGATGTTACACCTCTAGATGTTTGTGATGTATTATTAGGGCAGCCATACTTGTGGAGGCAACATGCTATGTATGAGTCAAGGCCTCGCACTATCATTATTTCTTTGGGTGATTCATTATATAGGATACCGGAGGTAGCCCCAGCTACCGCCACGTCTTTGATCACTACTAAGAAAGGCAGCAAGCTCATCTCCCAGACTAGGAAATTCATCTGTCTGGTTCACTCCCAAAGTAAGGGGAAGATCATTCCTACATCCATGACCCCCACAAAGGGTTCCTCCACACAGCAGCATCAGCAAAGGGATACGGTCATGACAGAACACAGGAACAACTTCTCCTCACCCACAGGGGTACCACAAGTTTCAGGTGGGCAACAAAGTCTGGTTGCATCGACAGAAAGAACACCTTACCAGAACCCATTAGAAGCTCAGACCACTCTGAGAAGGTCCTTACAGTAGTATCAAGGCTATGGGGAATAATGCTTTAGAGCACATTGTTGAGTCCCAAACCTGCACTTCCCTATATACCCTTTCAGCCTTCTTTTTCCATTTACTTCAACCACCCAGATGTCAAATCATTGCATATTAGGCTAAAAAGAGCTTATGAAATGGTTTCCTAACTATGTTTCTGACTGTTGTTTGGATTAGATTTTTTGTTCAACAACTGCGGAAACTTGTCACTTTCCATAGCCAGCCTGAGTTTCGATGGTCAAATGGTGGAGATTGGAGACTTGAAGCTCATGGTGACCGAGACAACATTAGCAACTGCCACAAGCTTACCTCAAGAAGGTGAATGATGGTTCAGAAAGAAAAGCATGGATGAACAGGCATGGAGGATTATGCTAAGAAACCCAGGTATGGACACCACTGTGTTTACTAAAGGAATACTTGTTCATGCACTGAAGGAAGAATGGGCTAGTCTACTATTAGTTATCCAAAAATTTGTCACTTGTGAGGGCCGCTTTGGTTCGATGTACATGTACCATGCTAGACTACTGATGAATTTCTTAGAGAATCAGACTCTTAATTTACCTTATTTATTGCTGTTAAGTTTGAAAAAAATGAGTATTACAGTCCAGAAACACATAGGCAATATAAAACCTCACTATACCATCATGGACTTGTAAAAATTCTCATTGAGGACCAACTAAAGAAAAACAAAGATACCTGGGAAAAATTATTGATAAGAAACTACTTCCAAGAGCCAACTGAGGCCTCTGAAAGTAATACACCAAAGGCACCAAGGAAAAATAGGAGGAGAGAAAAAAGCACTCAAATCCAAGACTCCCCTACTACAAAAACTCAAGAAGTTGGTCAACAAGAAGAGGAAAATAGAATTAAAGACAAGAAACAGAGGAAAGATAAAGGTAAAAGGACCATCCAAGAAGTCTACCAATCACCTGAGCCATCCATAGAGGAGGATTACCAACCACTGTCAGAAAGATTAGTACATCTTCAGGCTGCTATAGCAAAGAAAAAGGAAAAAGGGAAACAGAGTATACGAGAAAAGAGTACTAGTCCACCAGTCTTGAGGAGAAGCCACAGGTTAAGAGGGAAGTGGAATAAAACACAAATAAAATGGCCCCACTTCATTGACTTGGGTGGAGAAACACCGGAGAAAGCTCCAGCTGGTCGTACTTCACCTAGTCCTCAACCAAGTATTGAAACTAGTCCCCTACATAATGAAAGCCCTTTTCGGCCAGAGCTAGAGAGCAGTCCTCCTCCTCTTCCACCAGATTTTGAGCTCAATCCAAGAAAGACACCTGAAATAGATCCCAATCAACAGAAGGTATATGACTACTTGGAGTCATTGGAAAAATCAGCTGCAGGTCCGAGTACCACTCTGCCACTAGATGCACAAGTTCAGTCCTTAAAACAGGAGGTGTTTGAATTAGAAGTCCTAAGCAGGCATATCAAGCAGGAAAATGTAACACTCAAGGAACAAAGCAAAGTAGATAAAATTATTCATGATAACACCATGCTTCATTTAGGACTATGGAAAAAGAAAAACAAGAAACTGAAGAAAAAGTGCAAAAAGTTGAGCAGAGCCTTAATTAATCGCAAATTCAGATGTCTAATGAGGAAACCAAGGATGGTGGTGGCACTAAAGAAGAATAAAAGAGGGCTAGATGTCCTAGCAGAAGCATTAGAACACATGAACTAGAGGGGAATGTCTAAATTTTGGTTGCATGAGGACATGCAACACCTTCAAAGTGGGGGTATGTTGAGTCCCAAACCTGCACTTCCCTATATACCCTTTCAGCCTTCTTTTTCCATTTACTTCATCCACCCAGTTGTCAAATCATTGCATATTAAGCTAAAAAGAGCTTATGAAATGGTTTCCTAACTATGTTTCTGATTGTTGTTTGGTTTAGATTTTTTGTTCAACAGCTGTGGAAACTTGTCACTTTCCACAGCCAAGTTGAGTTTTCGCAGCCATTTTGTCAAAAGCTATGCTACAGGTGTCCAATGGAGAAACCAGCCACATGGGCAGGATGCGGGCAACGTGTAGATGGAGTGTGTCCTCTCAAATCAGCCAAATTGCTCATAAACATCCATGGTCAACGACGGTCAAAGGAAGGGCCAAATGAGGAATTTTGCGGTGGCACAGCTCTTTTTTGGCACACGTGAAGGATTGCGTGGCACGATCCTTCATTCTTGGAGGTACTGGCACAACTATCGACCAGCTTGCAAATAGAATCAAGCAGCCACCACTCCATGAATTCAACTGCTGTAATGACCATCACGCTAAATCTCAGGCCGTGGAGATTTACGTGTCTCTTGGCAGCACAAATCTAGGAATTAGTTATTAGCATTTGCACTTATAAATAACGTGTTGATATACACTGAACAGTTAGTCTGGAAGTTGTAATTTTGACTGTTGTTTCATCCCGCTGTGTTGTATTTTCCTTTACTTTATTTCTGCAATTCAATACATGAGAAGACAGCGTTCCTGAATCCAATTTGTGAATAAGTAGTTGGTTGGCTGAGGTGACAGAGGGCCCCTGTACACCAAAGCTTGTATAGTTTCTTACTTGCTTTTGTTTACTACTTTTTGTAGTCATTACCTGTACATATTTTATGTTGTTATAATGTTCATCATTGTCCATATTTCATGTTCTCTTCATAATTGTTAAGCTGATCAGTGTTTCCTTTACAGGTTTTTGTAGGCAGCCCGGGCACATTTACATGTTTTTGATAGCTACTGACATGAGATCATCTTGTCCTTTCTGCTGATTTTTATTCATTAAGTTTAATTCCAGCATTGTCACTTCTTTCAATTTTTGTTTTGCTTGATTACTTTTCTGCCATTTAGACATCATATTACTTACTTGTTTATGATTTCCTTTCTATAGCCAAGCGACTCAATTATTAAGGAATCAAAATATTACTTGAAGTAGTGTGATCTAGTTTGCTTTCCTGCAAGTTAGAGATTGAATTACTTATGTCATTTTCAAGAGTTGAAATATGAATGAGTAGTTAAATCTTAGTTTCCTTTTATGCAATTTAATTTCCTGCAATTTAGATATCATAATACTCAGCTTGTTTATGATCACTTCCTATAGCTGGACTGAGTCGAAAGGTGAAGGGTCAGAATATAGGTTGAAGTAGTGTGATTTAGTTGCTTTACTTTCAGTCTTTGAGTTGCTTTAAGTTCAGGTTTTATTTTCTTTTTCACACAGCAGTAAGGATATTGGGCCATTATCACTAGTTCATTGTTTTCATGCATTTACTTCTTTTTTAGAATTGATTTCATTACAGTCAGTTTAGAAACTTTCTTTTTGAACTTTTAAGGTTGGAAAATCATTGTAAAAATCATCATTACCATTCACACTTAATTTTCAATTTCTCCATCTCACACTATGGAATCCATAGAAGATAAACCCAAAAACAAACTAAAAACTCAAAAATGACAAAAGACTAAGGAAAAGGTTATCTTGCACATATAGTGCACTGCACTTCATTAGTTTACGACTCCCGGATTGACATTTTAAATAGCAATTTAGGACTTACTAAATTGACTAAACACACATCATTCCTCCATTCCTTCGCCTGCACCAATTGTTCAATGTGGATCATCATCAACCATGCTTCCCACCATTACTGGACAAATCAGAGATTGTAGGACAAGTTCAGCAGATGTAGGAACTCAACGTAATGGGGACCATTGCTTCCTAAGTGGGGAGGAATGATCTAGGTGGATGTTGGTGGCCACCCACCTATCCCATTTGGACCCCCGCAACTGTCTCTTTCAGTTTTTCAGTTTCCATCACTATAGCACAATTTATTATTTTTAGTAGTTTTTTCGGGTCCTGAACTTCCAGAGTCATTTTGAGGCCCTAAATGATGCTTTTTGGGAACTTTGGGGGAAACATGGGTCCATGGACTAATGTTTCCCTTCCCAAAGTGGTAGCACTTAGATAGATCTTTCTAATGAGCTATCATACGCATCAAACGGAGATCGTATGCCAAAGTTATGACCCCGGAAAATTGATGTACCAATTTACTCAAATTGGGGCCCACAATTTGTCGTTTCATCTTCTAGGGTTAGGTTTTGGAATGTGAATGGTTTTCCATTGTTCCTAAACAATAAATAGGTCTTCAAGCCTCATTGTAACACAGTTTTAGAACAGTTCAGAGGCATGTAGCCGCCACATCTCCTCTCAGAGATAAGCTACCATCGCCCTAGCTGGTTTATTTCCATTTCTAGTTGTAAGCATATTTTGGTATTTTACATTAATGAAATGAAGCATTATTTCCACCACATCTTTTTGTATATGGTTATCTCTGTATTTTATTGTGTTCCTATTTAAATATGGATCAGTGGTATCAGAGCGGTCTGCTTTTTCTCTGTTTTTCTTTGCATGTCCCCAACAAGGTCGGGATATAAGGAGTTAGGGCTTGAACTGGTCGAACCTTTGCAAGACCAGCCTCACAAATCCTGATGGCCTCCCATGGCGGATGAGAAGAGAGACGAGGGGGCAGGAGATCCTATCAAAACCTTGCTCGAAGAAGCGCTCGAGCGGCAAAGGAACGTGATGATGGATAACTTTGCGCAGATCCTTGAATGGCTACCCAGAGGCGACGCATCAGCTTCCAGCAGCTACTCTGGAAACGCCATGCCCTTTAAGGTACAAGCTAATTTTGAAATCCCCATATTCAAGGGTCAGATAGACATAAATGTCGTAGATAAATGGTTAAATCTGCTAGAGGGTTATTTTTCTGTTCATGAGTTTTTGAGTCAGGAAAATATTGTTTTCGCTCTTCTCAAAGCAGCCCCCCACGTCAAGGACTAGTGGGAAACCTACTGTGAGCAAAAGGATGAAAGTACTGGCTCACTATTTTTAGATACACCCACTTGGAATTCATTCCAGGATGCCATCAAGGAGTAGTACTATCTTGTCAAAAGCTATGAGGACAAATACATCAAATGGACCACACTGCGGCAGGGACGGGACCAAGATGTGCCGGAGTTCACAAACATTTTTCATACCCTTCGCAAACATTTGGGTATCAAAGATTCTAAGCTGCATTTGGTACTCAAATATCGTGGCTGCCTACACAAATACATCCCAGAAGAGATGGAGTTCTTGAACATCTCCTCACTCGGCACAGCATACCAATACGCTGTCAAAATCGAGCAAAAGTTCAAATAGAAGAAGCGAGACTTTGGATCTGTGAATCAAAAGACCAAAGGACAAAGCTAACATGGGGTGACCCAAGACAACCCGCCGAAGCCGCAAGAAAAGAACAACACCACAAAGCTGAAGAAGGACACAGGAAAGTGGTGTGAGTTCCACAAGGGTCCCACTCATAATACAAGTGAGTGTCGGACTAAGCAGTCGTTGGTGGCCGAGTTGAAGGCTTCCGAATCAGATTGCATGTTCCGACCCTAAGCCCGAACCTGACAAGGGGAATGGAAAAGGGTAGCAGATCATTGATGTGGATCCCAGCGCCACTGTTTCCACCACCAAAAATCTAGAAGAACAAGCCCAAAGACCCAGAGGAGGGGGAGCATCTTTTCCACTCACAGATGTGGGTGAAGGGTTCGCCGCTGCAATTTGTCGACAGTGGCAGCCAAAAGAACCTTGTTTCAATAGAGGTCATGAAGTGGTTGGGCCTACTGACTACACCACACCCGTAGCCATACAGTATCAGGTGGCTTCATGAGGGACAAGATCTCAAAGTTTGCCAGCAATGCCGCCTTCCCTACAGCATCAAACCATTCACAGACGAGGTATTGTCTGATGTTACACCTCTGGATGTTTGTGATGTATTATTAGGGCAGCCATACTTGTGGATGCGACATGCTGTGTATGAGTCAAGGCCTCGTGTTGTCATTATTTGTTTGCGTGATTCATTATACAGGATACCGGAGGTAGCCCCACCTACCACCACATCTTTGATCACTACTAAGAAAGGCAACAATCTCATCTCCCAGACCAAGAAATTCATCTGTCTGATTCACTCCCAAAGTAAGGGGAAGATCGTTCCTACATCCATGACCCCCACAAAGGGTTCCTGCACACAGCAGCAGCAACAAACAGATATGGTCATGACAGAACACAGCAACAACTTCTCCTCACCCACAGGGGTACCACACAAGTTTCAGGTGGGCAACAAAGTCTGGTTGCATCGACAGAAAGAACGCTCTACCAGAACCCGACAGAAGCACAGACCACTCCGACAAGGTCCTTACAGCAGTACCAAGGCTATGGGGAATAATGCTTTGGACCACATCATTCCTCCATTCCTTCCTTCGCCTGCACCAAGTGTTCAATGTGTACCGTCGTCAACCATGCTTCCAACCATTACTGCACACATCAAAGATTGCAGGAAAAGTTCAGCAGATGGAGGAACTCAACGCAATGGGGACCATTGCTTCCTAAGGGGGGAGGAATGATCTAGGTGGATGTTGGTGGCCACCCACCTATCCCATTTGGACCCCCGCAACTGTCTCTTTCAGTTTTTCAGTTTCCGTAATTGTAGCACAATTTATTATTTTTAGCGGTTTTTTCGGGTCCTGAACTTCCGGAGCTGTTTTGAGGCCTTAAATGACGTTTTTTGGGAAATATGGGGGCAACATGGGTCCATGGATCGATGTTGCCCTTCCTAAATTGCTAGTTCTTGGATAGATCTTTCTAACAAGCTATCATAAGCGTCAAACGAAGATCGTATGCCAAAGTTATGACCCCGGAAAATTGATGTACCAATTTACCCAAAACGGGGCCCACAATTTGGCATTTCATCTTTTAGGGTTAGGTTTTGGAATGTGAAGGGTTTTCCATTGTTTCTCAACAATAAATAGGCCTTCGAGCTTGATTGTAACACAGTTTTAGAATAGTTCAGAACATCTCTTCTCAGAGATAAGCTACCATCGCCCTAGCTGGTTTATTTCCATTTCTGGTTGTAAGCATATTTCGGTATTTTTCATTAATGAAATGAAGCATTATTTTCGTTGCATCTTTGTGTATATGGTTATCTCTATATTTTATTGCATTCCTGTTTAATTATGGATCAGTGGTATCAAATCAGTCTGCTTTTTTTCTGTTTTTCTTTACATTTCCCCAATGAGGTCGGGATATAAGGAGTTAGGGCTTGAACTGGTCGAACCTTTACAAGACCAGCCTCGCAAATCCCGATGGCCTCCCATGGTGGATGAGAAGAAAGACGAGGGGGTAGGATATCCTATCAAAATCTTGCTCGAAGAAGCGCTCGAGCGGAAAAGGAACACGATGATGGATAACTTTGCATAGATCCTTCAATGGCTACCCAGAGGCAACACATCGGCTTCCAGCAGCTACTCTGGAAACGCCACACCCTTTAAGGTACAAGTTAATTTTGAAATCCCCATATTCGAGGGTCAGATAGACGCAGATGTTGTAGATAAATGGTTAAATCTACTAGCGGGTTATTTTTCTGTTCATGAGTTTTCGAGTCAGGAAAAGATTGTTCGCTCTTCTCAAAGCAGCCCCCGACGTTAAGGACTGGTGGGAAACCTACTGCGAGCAGAAGGATGAAAGTATTGGCTTACTATTTTCAACCGCACCCACTTGGAATTCATTCTGGGATGCCATCAAGGAGTAGTATTATCCTGTCAAAAGCTATGAGGACAAATACATCAAATGGACCACGTTGCGGTAGGGACAGGACCAAGATGTGCCGGAGTTCACAAACATTTTTCATACCCTTCGCACATAGTTGGGTATCAAAGTTTCTGAGCTGCATCTGGTACTCAAATACCGTGGCTGCCTACACAAATACATCCAAGAAGAGATGGAGTTCTTGAACATCTCCTCACTCAGCACAGCATACAGATACGCTGTCAAAATCGAGCAAAAGTTCAAATAGAAGAAGCGAGACTTTGGATCTGCAAATCAGAAGACCAAGGGACAAAGCCAAGGCGGGGTGACCCAAGGCAACCCGTCGAAGCCGCAAGAAAAGAACAACACCACGAAGCCGAAGAAGGACACAGGAAAGTGGTGTGAGTTCCACAAGTGTCCCACTCATAACATAAGTGTCAGACCAAGTAGTCGCTGGTGGCCGAGTTGAAGGCTTCAGAATCAAATGCATGTTCCGACCCTGAGCCCAAACCCGACAAGGGGAATGGCAAAGGGAAGCAGATCATTGATGCAGATCCCAGTGCCAGTGTTGCCACCTTCAAGATCCAGAAGAACAAGCTCGAAGACCCAGAGGAGGGGGAGCGTCTTTTCCACTCATAGATGTGGGTGAAGGGTTCGCCGCTGAAATTCATTGTCGACAGTGGCAGCCAAAAGAACTTTGTTTCAACAGAGGTCATGAAGCGGTTGGGCCTACCAACTACACCACACTCGTAGTCGTATAGTATCAGGTGGCAACATGAGGGACAAGATCTCAAAGTTCATCAGCAGTGCCACCTTCCCTACAGCATCAAACCATTCATAGACGAGGCATTATGTGATGTTACACCTCTGGATGTTTGTGATGTATTATTAGGGCAGCCATACTTGTGGAGGCGACATGTTGTGTATGAGTCAAGGCCTCGCACTGTCATTATTTCTTTGGGTTATTCATTATACAGGATACCAGAGGTAGCCCCACCTACCACCACGTCTTTGATCACTACTAAGGAAGGCAACAAGCTCATCTCCCAGACTAGGAAATTCATCTGTCTAGTTCACTCCCAAAGTAAGGGGAAGATCATTCCTACATCCATGACCCCCACAAAGGGTTCCTCCACACAGCAGCAGCAACAAAGGGATACGATCATTATAGAACACAGGAACAACTTCTCCTCACCCACAGGGGTACCACACAAGTTTCAGGTGGGCAACAAAGTCTGGTTGCATCGACAGAAAGAACGCCTTACCAGAACCCATCAGAAGCTTAGACCACTCCGACAAGGTCCTTACAGCAGTACCAAGCTTGTGGGGAATGCTTTGGAGCACATCATTCCTCCATTCCTTCGCCTGCACCAAGTGTTCAATGTGGACCGTCGTCGACCATGCTTCCCACCATTACCGGACACATCAGAGATTGCAGGACAAGTTCAGCAGATGGAGGAACTCAACGCAATGGGGACCATTGCTTCCTAAGGGGGGAGGAATGATCCAGGTGGATGTTGGTGGCCACCCACCTATCCCATTTGGACCCCCACATTTGTCTCTTTCAGTTTTTCAGTTTCGGTAATTGTAGCACAATTTACTATTTTTAGCAGTTTTTTTTTTCGGGTCCTGAACTTCCGGAGCCGTTTTGAGGCCCTAAACGACGTTTTTGGGGAAATCTGGGGGCAACATGGGTCCATGGACCAATGTTGCCCTTCCCAAAGTGGTAGTTCTCGGATAGATCTTTCTAACGAGCTATCATATGTGTCAAACAGAGATCGTATTCCAAAGCTACGACCCCGGGAAATTGATGTACCAATTTACCCAAAACGGGGCCCACAATTTGGCGTTTCATCTTCTAGGGTTAGGTTTTGGAATGTGAAGGGTTTTCCATTGTTTCTCAACAATAAATAGGCCTTCGAGCCTCATTGTAACTCAGTTCAGAACAGTTCAGAGGCATGTAGCCGCCACATCTCTTCTCAGAGATAAGCTACCATCGCCCTAGCAGGTTTCTTTCCATTTCTGGTTGTAAGCATATTTCAATATTTTCCATTAATGAAATGAAGTATTATTTCCGCTGCATCTCTTTATTCATGGTTATTGCATCTTTGTATTTATGGTTATCTCTGTAATCTATTGCGTTCCTGTTTAAATCCAGATCATCACCTCCGATGCTTTATCAATGGTCGCCGTTGAAGATGCTCCAGCGTATTGCGATAGCTTGGTTAAGTCATCGGAGGGGTCAAATTCCTCTTTCCACACAACATTGCCCATTACTGTTAATTCAGGGAATAGAGAAGGTTGATCAGCCCTTCTTCTTTTCCTGTGTCGTTTTACAACAGCTTTATGCTTAGGGCTATAAAATACATCCAAAGGGGGAATCTCTTCAATTTGCAAAATGATTTCGCCCGATGGAACCTTAGGAATTATTTCTGTTTCTTTTGATTTGGGTGGGTCGCTGGTTTCGCCTGAAACCGGTTTTGATGTCGCTTCCTGTGTGTCGCCCTCTTTAGAAACCTCATCATCTTTCGAGCACTCTAGGTTGCCGATGATTGAATTGAATTGCTGCCATTGCTGGAGAAAATTCGGATCAATTCGTGTATCATCATTAATTTTAGAGCTTCTTTCTTCTTGGGCTTTCGCCTAGGTTTCTTCCTGTCGCTGCACATTTTCCTGGGTTTCTTCCTACCTCTAATTATGCACTTACTCCTACTGCTTTGATGTAGTAGGAGGTGGTGTATTACTTCGCTGCTAAAGCTCGCTTGATTTTGTCGTCGTTGGAGTAGTCGCTAACAGGTCTAGAGGCAGAGTTTGCAACCTATGTTCTCTAATTCTGTTAAATTTGGCTAGCCTCTCATCGTTGTATACAGTTCTGGCAAGAGATTTAACTTGATACAGCGACTCGGCCGATGCAAACAAATCTTCGAATCTGTCTTCTTTGTGCTCGACCTTGGCCAATTTGGCCTGGTCGAGCGCATTGTAAGCGATTTTCCTTGGATCATACTGCCTGCTTGACAGAGTAGCCAAAGTCAGCGAATTTATCTTCCCAGCTTCCTTCTCTGCATGTTTGATATCATTCAGGGTATAAATTCCAATTCGTAGGGGAAAGGAGGGCTAGACATGCTTTTTCGCTTTTTTCAGGGTCTGAGTAACCCCATCAGCATTGATTTGATAATCTACTTCCCTGGCAAGTAACTTATCAGGGATGTAAAGTGGGAGCACATGGGGCCTGGCCTGACTGCCAAAAAACTCTAATGTAAGTAAACTTCTCCTCTCCAAACCAACTTGCTACTGCGGTTAAATCTACCCTGCTTGCTCAGAAATCTTCGGGGCAGGCTTATCAAAAATAGAGTAATAAATTGGCAACATGAAACCGTTGCAGATTTGATATAGTTGGTGCTTGTAGTTGGTCTTCTACAACTTTTGATTATATATGTGGATGGGTGTGGGGTCTTGCGACGTCCACCTCCATCCAAGCACAGGAAACTCAGAATTAAAACATAAGACATCCAACACATAGGCACTATAATAAAATGGTGGAATGAACCTCTCTGTGACGCGAGAGTTAAATCTGAAATTAAGAATGGCCTTGGCTAACTTGTCGGATAATATATCCGCCCAATCCGTAATCTCGCCACTAGATGCCGCCTCCATTAAGGGGACCATTTCTATGGTAAAATTGGCGGAGTCCTGCAATCCCCATAGTCTACATAACATAATTCCACCATAGCAGTAAGGAGAACACAGAGAGTCGACTGAGTACTTACCTGAGGATTCATGCTTGTGCTTTGTTGGATTTTGTCTCCAGCCTTGAATTGGTTCGGATTCGGTCTCGTTCTCTGCTCGGAACTTCTCCAGGAATGTCGTGTTATACTTTTTCTCTTCTGCCGGCAGATGATACATTTGCCTTATATATGCGGCTCGAAAAGAACCGAAAATCCTCCCATCTACAGTGCTAAACATTCTGTCGGTAATTGGGATCTCTTGGATTTCCCATCTTACCACATCCGTATATGGGAGAATTTTCTCCCGGGCCGCTCTCCTGTGAAGAAAGGAATTGGCCAAGTCTTTTAGATTGGCCTCAGATTTGCTGGTACTATCACATGAGACTTGTATCCCGGTCACCTTCGGCTCTTCGGATTCAATTAAATTATATGTTCCTTGCCAAGTAGCCCTGGTAAGTCCCAGGCATGTCGTATTTGATATAAGCCCTTTCTTTTTACTGCCTGAATCAACAACAGATTGCCCTGCGGCTGGCGAAGCAATAGGCATTGTAGTCTTTTTGGACTTCTTTCCCATTCCACTCAAATCTGTCTCTGTGGAAGAATCCTGCACAGAGCGAAAGATAGGCGTAATATAGGCAACAATAACATGAATTGAATAGACTGAGGTATATATCTTAATGCATTCATGGTGATCAATTGACTTAAGACGGCTTTCGGATCAAATCTGTGAATAGATCGCAAGCTTATTGTTTTCATTAAATGGTCGTTAAGGCCTGTTAATCTCATTAATACCAGTCGCTTCGGTTAATGGCCGAATGATTTATTTGAAGCATGCCTTGGGCGATTTGGCGGTTGAACGTGGATGAGCGGATTTTCAAAAGATATTGCCTTAATTACGAATAAATCGTATTAAACTTCCTTTATGATTTTTTTCTTTGAAAACTGCGCTTTTACCCTTTTCGTAATCGGGCGTCAGGAAAATCCTAAGTCATTGCTTTGGTCCCATTTGGAATCCCCAATTGCCGATAGCGATATCGCATCGTGTCGGGAGTAGTGAGTAGGGGCGTTTAGAATGTGGGCATGGTGAGTCGCCGATCGCCGATAGCGATGTCGCATCGCATCGGGGCGAGAGGGAGCTTATTTGCGCTTAAGCATTATCGCCGATTTCCGATTGCCGATTTCGCATCGCATCGAAACAAGGGGTTGTTTAATTGTGTTACTTTATGCTTTGTTGATATCCGATAGCGATTTCGCATCGGCGAAATTCAAGATGTCCCTTAAGTTGTGCTCTCTTTGTCATTGTGATTGCTTTATCGCAATGATAAAGATAAATCATTTTACGTTGGGGTTTTTGATTGGTTTTATTGAAAAGGTCTTTTAATAATGTTTTCTTTTATTTCTTCGGGCCTTTTTGAAATAGAACTTTAAATTGATACCAATTTTAAAACAAAAATTAAAAAAGGGACCCATTTCATATTATAGTTTTGGAATAGTAATGATATGAAATGGGGGGTTGTTGTATGGCACAACAGAAATGTAATTATTAACATGGTGCATTTGTTGAAATTGATATCATATACTCCTATTTTGGTAGAGGATCCTCATGTATGGCATGCTCTGCCATTAAAAGCACAAAATTTATAAGTACACAACCATAAATGAATAAGTGAAAAAAATTAGAAGTGCAAAATTTATAAGAACGAAATTAGTAAGCATATGATTGATTTCTATCCAGATTACCGTCATGGGCCACTTTGTAGCAATATCATGGGGTTTCACAGGAGCACCATATTTTGGCTACACTCCACTATCAATGGATTTCTTGTTCATATTGTCACTTCTTTTCTTAAAACAAAGAAAAAAATTGAATTATGGATGATATCAAACATGATTATATTTTATAAGTAATAAAAGGTTAATGTGTATTTATTTTTATTTACCATGTACTGCAATCTGGATCTTGCCATTTGTCCCATTCTTATTCGATGATCAACAACAATTTGAAAATTGAACTTGAAACTAAGTCGGAGGTCTTCCTCCGTGGCTTGGGTTCTAAACTCATCACCATGCATTACATAAGAGTATTGATTTTTTTATTGATTAGTGCAATTACCAGACAGTTGAAAGGAAATATAACAAATAATATTATTAATATGTTTGGGTACTTAGAACTCATGCATGTAAATTTGAATAGCCTCCCTAGCCTAGTTTATGTTTCCCATGTTTCTCAAGCCTTTCCTTGGTGGCTTTCGAAGTGTCGGGGAGCTTATGAAAAGTTTCAAGTATGTTATATACTGCAATTTTATTTAGAACTAAATAAAATTAAAATTATTGAATTGAAAATGTAATTTACCTTGATGCACCATGTGGTATTTTTATTTGTTTTCTCATTTTCTTCTTGTCTACGTCCTCGATGGGGGCCTTCCATTCCCTCATATGAATCATGGGCATTCGCTCATACCTAAGGTTCTTTTCCAAGTTAACCATCTACATGTCTTGTACATATTTTGAATAGTTTTCAACTACAGAGGTGACCCCACTTTTATTGAAGGTATTTACCCCAAATATACCTTCAAGATATTCTATAAGTTGTTTCTTCAAGTTGGAATTTTTGGAATTCCACCTTGTGCATATGGTGGACCCAAAAATGAACAATGATTTTTCATTCATGTGTTCATAAGGCATACCCAGAATGAACATCCCATTTATTATTTGAGTCAAAATTTGAACGACATTAAAATAAAATACACTCACGTTGAAAAATCAGCTTTGGTCGCTGTTCAAATTGTCCAAAGGTTTCGCCAGTACATTCTACTTCGAATGACTATGATAGTTACTATTTGGAACCCCATGAAATATATTATTTCATGACAATTTATGGGGGACAAGTACTCTAAATGGATTGTTACTCTTCAGTATTTCGGTTTGGAAATCATTAAATCCAAATCTAAGAATTCCCTAGTCTTCGTTGAACTAATATGCAACCTTCCCTCATCTAAAACTGAGTTTACATCTGACAATTGTATTCCTGACAAGTCATTGTCTCTGATTGATTCATTTGATCCTTAGTATGGGGATATTATCATTTATATCTAGACATAAACTTTTTGGCCCAATATCTCTCACTTTGATCAGTGACATATTCGACACTAGGCTAAAAATTACATTACAATTAATGACACACTTTATCGCCATGGTATCGATACCATCTTTAGACAGTGCCTCACTCATGAGGAGGCCAAGAAAACTCTAAATGAATTCCATATTGGGGCATGTGAGGGACATATGTTTGGTTATGCCATTGCCTAGAATATTTTGTGAGCCGATTACTTTTGGCCTATTATGTTTCGCGATTGCACCATCATGGTCCAAAAGTGTCATGCTTGCCAGATGTATGGTCATAAGACATGTGCTCCACTTGCTCCTCTACATCTTTTTATTGTCATTGCACCTTTTTCCAAATGGGGCATTAACTTTATGACATGTAAACCTCACTTGGTTGGGAGCATGGCTACATCATTGTGGCAGTAGATTATTTTACCAAATGGGCCAAAGTGATGCCTACACATAATAACACCAGCAAAACAACTGCCCTTTTTTATTTTAAATCATGTTATTTCTAGGTTTGGTGTACCACAAGCCATTGTTATATACCATGGGAAAATTTTTCGAAATCACATGATGTCTAAGCTGACTACCAAGTTGGGCCTTCAACATGACAACTTAACTCCCTATTACCCACAAGAAAATGGGTAAGTAGAATCTATTAATAAGGTTTTGAAAATAATTCTACAACACATGATAGGGATTCACAAATCAAATTGGCACCTCATCCTTTATGAAGTTGTGTGGGTATATCAAACCTTTATCCAAACTTTCATTAGATTCATGCATTTTCAATTGGTGTATATTCTAGAGGCAATCCTTCCCATCGAATGTGACATTCCTTCTTTGAAGCTTCTTGTCAAACTTCTCCCCGCAACTTCCATAGAAGAAGAGCATCTATTGCATCTAGCACATTTAGATGAAACTCGGCATGATGCTGCAATGACCAACAAATCCCACAAGAAACACATCAAAGGACAATATGACAAAAATGTTAAGCCTCATGCCTTATTAGAAGGTGATCTAGTCCTTCTGTACAATCAAGAAGCCGATAATTTAGGGGTTGGGAAGTTTGAACCAATGTGGTTAGCCCCATACATAGTTAAATTTGTTCTTGTGAAAGGGGATTATGAGCTCGTTGATTTTAATGGAATCCCCTTGTCACGGCCTAGAAATGGGTTTTACCTTAAAAAATACTATGCTTAGATCATCTTTGTGTAGTCACTATGCACATACTGTATAGGTGTGTGAATGTGTTTGCAGTGTGTTTCCTTTGAATTTTCCTATTGTCTTTGTTAATCTTGGATTACATTTGATTTGTAGATGTCGACATACCTTCAAGCATATGAGGTTAAGTTGATGGTGCTAGTTGTACTACTTGGAATATTTCCTTCGCGACATGGGTTATTTATGCTCATAATGGAAAGTTAGTGAGCTTACAAGGTGATCCAAGATATTTTACTTACAAATGCATCAGAATTACATATAACATAGACAATTAACCATGGAACTTAAAAATCACACAAAAAATGCGGAAATAACTAGAATAACATAAAAAATCATGACACAATGATTTTATTACGGAGTTCATCCAATTTGGACTACGTCTCCAAGCCCTGCTCAATAGTGGGGAGGCATTCACTTATTAAGTGGCATAAAAGGAGATAAAAGTACACAACATTCTTTACAATCCTTATACCTCCAAGCTGGAAGATGGACAAATAATGGAGATCCCATCTTCAGAAACAGACAAAACCACTGAATTCTTGGTGAAAAATTGTGCAAAGTAGCCTATCCAAACACCTAATTTGGATAATTGGGCCTTCTACAACTTCTCGAAAACTCCCTGCTACTCAAGGAAAGGTCCTAGCCTGCTTCCAGGGTTAGCATCTACTATACAATACTTTTGAACTATTATGTTGATCCTCTCTACCTCCTTGTGACACAAAATAGGCCTTTTATAAGCATGGTGGCAATCCCTCAATACCCGGGCAGTTCAAACAATAGACCAAGTTAAGTGAGTGGACGTATTCCACAGAGGTTCTCGAGCCCCTGAATAGTATGTGGAAACAACCCTTACAAGCATGTCAAAATTATTTTAACTGTGCATTCAAACTGGCGGTAAGACTATCGGTGTTCCCAACCATCAACAAACAGTCCTAGGCCCAAACAATAGGCATTGTATGATACAGAGGACCCGTCAGGAATATAAAACATGATATATAAAATATCGTATCCAAAGGACCCCATCGGAATCACAATTGCAATTAGTGGAAGACCCACGCTCTATGATGATCGTGGACCTGCCAGAATAATAGAATGTAGTTTATAAAATATCGTATATGGATCCTCCCCGCAAATCATAATGGGGGGAGTCCATCGGTAATATATATATCAGTGTGGTGCTTGTGTAATATGCCATCGTTATTATATCGCATAGCAACCTAGCTTCACCGAGGGGCAATTCTTAAGTACTCGTTCCTCCTCCGACCTGCGATATGCGATATCACAATCGCAACTAGGATACTGTCGACATTGATTCCCCTTAAGCCACTACCTCTTTTTCTATGATAAGTGAAATGTGGGACCAACGGAAGCCTACAACTTGGCACTTCCCCATTCAGTGAGAGTGTCTACCACGTCACTCCTCCTTCCACCTGGACAAGTCAAACATCAACTTTGACTTACTCTAAATTCTTCATATGAACTCAGATTTGAGTTTCGTTCACATCATTGGAATCAGGATGAAGAGCACTTTGATCTGATGCTAATATTATCCATATTTTTCCACTTTGAGTTTTGATCCTTTTACCATGCCACTAGTTTTTTTTGAAGATCCACCTGGATCAATCCTCTTGGATCAATCCTCCTAGATCAATCCTCCCCACTAAGAGCTTTTGGACCACTAAAAGACTTTTCAGCCAATTGGCAAGTGAGGAAATTTCTCCCTCACTTTTTCCTTCTCCATCCATCGAGCTTTTCTTGGATGCATTCCTTTGAAGCCAACACGATTATACTCCACATCTCCCCATCGTGAAGTTTTGGTTTTCTGATCGAGTATGATATCTTCAGGAAACTTATCTAGATACTCTGGTGCAAATCATCCACTGTAGGAATTTTTGCAACCTCCTCGATATCCATGATCAATGGATATTCATAAAGCTTCAATTTTTCTACATTTACCACTGCGTACATATGCATATAAGAAGGCAAGTCAAGACGAAAATCGTTGTCTCCAATATTTGCCAATATGGTGAAGGGACCATATCTAATGGGTCTCAACTTCTTCCCTTCTCCCTTCATTCTATCCTTATTGATATGGAGCCATACCTTGTCCCCAACTTGAAACTGATGATCAACTCGACGCTTATCATGTTGAGCTTTATACCGAGCTTGACTCTTCTCCAATTGCTCTTACACTACCTGATGAATCACTTGTATCTTCTAAATGAACTTTTGTGCTTTGTCCCTATCATCTCATCCATTTCTATCCTCCTCTTTCCCAAAGACCATGTCCAAGGGATCTCTAGGTAGATAGCCAAAACATGTCTCAAACATTGAGATTTGTGTAGATGAATGCACTGCTCGATTGTATGCATGTTGCACATAAGGATGTTGTTCATCCCACAACTTGGGATGTTGCCCACAATAGCCTCGCAACAAGTGTACCACGATGCGGTTGACAACCTCTATCTGTCCATCAGTATATGGGTGAAATGTTGTACTTCTTTTCAACTTAGTGACCATCACTCTCCACAAGTTGTTCCAAAACTCCCCAACAAAGAAAGAGTCTCGATCTGACACAATAGATGTGGGCAAACCAAAATGGACCCAAACATGCTGAAATAAAAGAAAAGCAGTCTACTCAGTAGTGACATGCTTTTTACAAGGCATTAAAATACAAATTTTACTAAACCAATCCACAACGACATACAAATAGTCGTGACCTTTCCTAGACATAGGCAAACCTCCTACAAAATCCATGGACACACTTTCCCATGGTCGACTCGAAATAGGGATTGGTGTGTAGAGCCCAAGTTTTCTATTATAGGTCTTTGAAGTAGAACACAACACACAACCCTTTATAAAGAGAGTCACAATGTTTTTCATATGAGGCCAAAAACAAAACCTCTACAAATGACATAAAATTTTCTCAATTCCAAAATGACCAGACACCAGAGAGGTATGAGCCTCTCTGATTAAATGAACACTTTCATCTCTAGGTATGCTTAGTTTTCCAAGGTGGTACAATAGATTTCCCTGCAATTAATAATTGTCCACATGCGATCCATGAGTCATTTTTGCATAGATTTCTTTAAAAGTACTATCGTTAGCATATTGTTCAGCATAACTTTCTAACGATGAAGAAACATTTTCCAAAACTACAAATGTAGAAATAGGAGGGTGAGAAATCATATATGCTACTTTATTTTTCACGCCCTTCTTGTATCTTATCACCAAATGAAACTATTGGAGGAATCCCATCCATTTGAAATGGCGGGCTTGTTGAATCTTGGTCTGTGACTGAAGATACTACAAGGGCCGATGATCCATACGGATGATGGTCTCCTTATTGATCAGATAGTGTTTCAACTTCTTTACACTCTGGACCAAGGCATACAACTCCCTTTTATATGTGGGATAATTCACAATAGCTTGGGAGAAAGTCTCTAAATGGTAACATACAGGCTTTCTTTTTTGCATCAATACAACACCCATGGCATATCCATTGGCATCTGTTTCAATTTCAAAAGGTTATTGAAGGTCTAGTAAGGCTATCACTGGTGTTGTGTTGATCTTCTCTTTCAGTGTGTCGAAGGATTTCTATTGTTTTCCTCCCCACTGAAAGTCTTGCTTCACACTATTCAAGGCGTGCAAGGTGATGAGCGCCAATATTGCAACAAGGATGTTGCAACTCCTGGGCTACGAGCTTTACTTATCAACCTAGGGTTCGTACAAACTTGGAGGTGACAGTGCTATATGCACAAGTAAAAGTGATGGTTCTTCATGTTGTCATTGTTCAGCTGGCGACAGACCACTAGGGTTCCAAGCTAGACTTCTATGGTGTCAGAAGAAGCTTGATTCTTTGATGGAAGAAAGGTAAATCTACTCTAAGAGATTTACTCTACTGCAGTAATGGAGAAGGCCAACATGTAATGCTAAACCACACCATACCCTAATTAACCATTTAAGAAGCTATGTTAAGCAAAAATGCTAAATCAACATAAAAAAAAAAAAAAAAAAAAATGAAATAAAAAAAAAATGCTACTATCTAAGTTTTAGAAGTAAGAAGCATCAAACAATGCTAATGTGCAAGTAAAGAAACTAAACTAAATTTGTTTTCACTTTTTTGGTCTTTTTATGAAAAGTCAAGTATGCAAACTAATTGTTCTTGTGGATGTGACAGGTGGATTAAGGGTGTTTGAGGATGGATAGAAGGTTTATAAAGTGGTTGGATGGTGTGGAGGGTCCCTAGGAGGCTTTTGTGACTTCCTAGAGGTTTTCCATCAATTCGGCCTCAAAACAGGTCGTTTCAGGAAAACCTACAAGATGTACTAGAAACCTACAGGATGATCTTGTAGGAATTACAAGAAACCTACAAGATACAGTTGAGACCTAAATGTGAGGTGTTTTAGGTGATGGGAGGCTTAGGAAAGGTGTGTGATGGGTGGATGGAGTGTTATAAGGTCTAGGATCATTCGGGAGTCAATATCCAAGATGATAGATGGCTAGATTCGCTCAATGTGTTTGGGAGAATTTCAATGAAAAATAATGAAAAACTAGTGAGGGTGATGGTGAAAACAAGGGATGGCTAAGGTGGATGAAGTGGAAGGTGGCTACTGGCTATGAAGTTTTAGTCTCCTCCTGAAACACCTGCTCTACATAAAATAGGTGTGTCTTCCAAAAAGCTATGCAACAAGATACATTTTCATAAACTAGAAAAGCAGAACTAATGAGTCAACTGCCTATACTATGCATGAATAAAGTTGTTGAAAGGAATGAAAGCATGAGTGAGATCTACTGCAAAAATGGAGATAAAAAAATATGACAATGAAATCTACCTTTCAACATTAACCAAATACTAAATTAAAGATAACAAACTCCAAATCTCATAAAAGAACTAGAAATCTGTGTTTTCGGGGCTGATTAAGGGTCCCTTCCTCAAGTCATGGTCCTAGAGGGAGGAAGTGAGGCCGAGACACTTTCTAACAACCTTGTGGTGATCCTTTTTCTCTTTGCTAACTTTCTACTTGAAATAAGGCACAAATGGAAGCAAACTATCACACAACCAATCTAATCTACACTACTTGTAATGCAAATGCATCTAATAAGCAAATTAACAATTAAGCTATGAATATACACTAAACATACATTTAAAATCAAAATGAGCCTTGGCTGCTATGGTTGGGCCCTAACCCAAGAGCTTCAACCCTCTGAGTTAGCTTAGTTCTCGCTCAAAACAAAATTCATTATTATTACCAAAACAACAAATTACATCAAAAGAATTGTCACCAGTTTTGCAACTCGAAAATAGAGTAGAGTTTTACAATAAAAAATATGAATCCTATTGAGGTCATATGCCTCTCTACTTATACATTTGAATTCCCCAACGACCTCCTTAAAATTAGGGAGGCTCGGCTCCCAAACTCGAGATAAAGTGGTGCTTTGACTCTCACTTGCTCGGCTACCTTCTAGTCCTCATGATTTGGTTGCTTACACTTCGATTTGATGTGATGAATGGAGGAGTAGTAAATGAGGACGATTTACCTCCTATAATCCCTCTCCCTTGTCCCATTCGAGTTTTTACCTTAGTCTTTTGCAAAAACAATGTTAACTTTGAAACAGAGACTGATACTTTTACCCGTTTTGTAGAGATAGCAAAAAAGTGACCCGATTTTGAAAAGAGGTGATGCAAAACACACATGTTTTTTTTAGAGCATAGTTTTTGGCACTATAAAATTTTTTATGTACATTTCATTTTAGAATGGTAGTGATTTTGATGTTGATTTTAAAAAGTGGTAATTCTACACCATGCCCTTTTTTTAAAAATTTCTTTTTTACTTTTAATTTTTTAATGTATGAAATGTAAATAATTATTTGGTAAATTTAATAATTTTTGAGGTGGTCTTCTTCTTTATATTTTCTTGTTTTTATTTTTTTTATTTTTTTTGTAGTGAGGTTTTTATTGTTTTGCATATTTAAAGAAGGTCGATATTTTGAATTTTCGATATTATACATATTTATACATCGTTAATTAATTTTTCAATCCACATGGAATAATTGTATCTAAAAAACAATATTTATTAACAATTGACATATAAATAACCATTTTTAATATAAATATAACTAAAAAACTACACGTTTTGATAATTTTTTGCTAGAAATGACAAGTCAAAATCACAATTTTAATAGGAAATGTTTAACTAAAAATGGTTAAATAATAGTTTTTTTTTTTATGAATTTCATGTCAAAAAAATAATAATAATCACTTTTTTTTCAAAAAAAATGATTAACTTAAAAATTAATGCGAAAATCACATAATACAAATGTCGAACTCATAACAACCTTAATTGAGTGTATATTCTTCTCATAAAATGTCAAAGTCAAAACATTACAAGTATAACTAATTAATAGTTATAAAAAATGAGCTTGATTTCCAAGCTTTACTTAAATTTAATCAACAATGTCACGTAATCCAAACTCTTTGTCCTCTAGAGTTTCATCGTTGTCTTCTTCCACAATATTTTCTGCTTCATTTTGCTCATTTTTCTCTTCTAATCGATCTTTGATGTCTGCAAATCTCCCAATGTATGCCTTTCCAATCATTCCATGTAATGGTGGTTGGGGTTCCTTTTCCTTTTTTGCCACACATGATTCACTAAAGTCCCCCTTTTTCAACCCAATTTCTTGCATTGCATCTGGAAGAAATTGAAGAGCATTAATTCTTTGTTGAATGAAATTGCACTGTATTGGATCCTTTTCAATTGTGATGTAATCTCTTCCTTTTTCAAGGCAACATGTTAGTGTTGTACCTAATTATCAAGCACAAAAAAAATAATCAAGTAAATTAGTACAATGACATATTAATTAAGAAATAACATATTGAAATTCAATTCCATATAATAAAACTTACCTGAGCCAAAAAATAAATCCAGAACCCAATCTCCTTCATTTGAACATACATCTATAAGATAGTTAATCTCTCATTTTGCTTCTTTGTCTTCATATGTTAGTTTTCTCACAACAGCATCATAAGTCAGTATTTGGCTATGACTCTTTCCATCTACCAGATTAAAAATCATAGACATATAGCTATCATCTTTTGTCCATCTATCAATATGGATGAACTAAAAATCATTTATAAATAGTTGATCTTCGTGGTTAAGAAGATTTTACTTTTGCCTGTAACATGAAATAGTAAATATTCAATTAACTTTTACATAAATGAATTTTTCAACATTAATCAAATATACATTTTAAACATCTTACCGTGTAAGTTGCATCCTTGAATTTGTTTTCCCCTTGAAGCTTGACAATAACATTGCCAATTGTGTGTCTGAATGAAATGTCACAAATCTCCATAATGGTGATGACGTGACTTCTAGAAATCCCGCAACCACTTTACTAAGAGCTTGATAAGTATAAGGATTACTATCATAGTCAATGTTTGGAATATTGAAACCATGGGGAAGATCTGCAATAACTAGGGCATAATCCTTTTTAGGTATGAGTTTAGCAATGTCTTCACAGTTGCCTTATATTACTTGATATTGAATAGCGTCTAACCCATTCCAAATGAAATGAGTAAGATTTGTATCAAGTTCAGCATTCTTAATACGTTGCTTCTTCAGTCTTTCCATATTTATTTTTTCAATAAAGGTTCTGAAACTATCTAGTGCTCCATTATCATCCTTCTTCATCTTTTATAAAATAAACAAATATATGTGTAAGTTATAAATTAAAAATAGTACACATATGAATAAAAACGAATGTATAAATCAAGATACTTTTTTAAATGCAAGATAAAAAGCTTTTAATGTTGATGTAGAACTTGAATCTAGATAGTTGCGTACAAACATCATCTCAACTATCTTCATTCAAAATTTAAACCATTTGTTTTTGAATCATGTAACTTGTTACTACACATAGACAAAGTAAAAAAGTTTTAATATAATTGATATGTATAACAAATACTACCAAGAACAATATGTTAATATTTAAAGAAAGTATAATCTAGAAATTAAAATATTATATATATATATATATATATAATATATATATTATATATAATTCAACAAACTTACTTTTGAAATTCCTCAGACATTTCCTCCAATGATAATTCCCCTGACCTCACACGAGATAATATTGCTTTGACAATTTTTTCATCCTTCACTCCTTGCAATGCTCTCCAAGGTGTGATAGTCATATCTTCTAGAAGTTGCTTCATTTCAAGACCTGATTAATTGTTGCTACATATCAATGGTTTAAACTTTTTGACCTTCTGGTTTTTAATGCCAATATTTTCCCACATGCTAAAAATCTCATTAATCAACTCCCATATCTCTCTAGTTCTAAATGCCAACTGGAAAATGTTATTCAACACCTCTGAATAAATCACTAAATTTTCCACCTTTGCCACTTTTTGAATTGATTTTCTCTTGAATTGGATAGCATATTACCATACAACATTCCTTTTGGAAATCTACAGTAACATTTATCCTATCCCAACCACATTTTTCTTCAAATTCACTATGAATAAATCTAACCCTTTGGATAAAAGTCATAAACATCCTATATTCATTATCTGAATTATGATCCCATGCCACTAACTTTTCTTCTATATTTGATAAACTAGCATAAATGATACATTTCATTGTTTCAAAACGTGGGTTATTGGGATATTCCTCCATCAATTTTCTTTGAGCTTCCATAGAATGGTTCCCCCCAAGCACATAATAATTATATTCAAAACATTTTGACTTATCAAATGCTTCTTTGTTGAGAACTTGAACTGAATCAACAAGAAGCACATAACTAACCACATGAGCATATGGTTTGTACCTCATCAATGTCTTCAAGTTGTGAACATGCAGATGATGTGGCTTTCTGACTTGATATTAACATTGTCCTTCACTTTCCTTATAGATTTCTCTGACATTAAGCTGAAATGTATGACCACCCTAAATTAAGTTTCTCTTTGTCAAATTCTGTCGAATGGCATTTTGTTTTTTTTTATAATGCCATCCTCTAAATCAGCTCCTGGTGTAATGATTTCTCTGCTTTGTTTTGAAGTTTCACTAGGTTCTTGACTATTAGTAATGACCACTTCAAAATCTTTAACTTTACGTTTCTTCTTCATAACATTCTCATCATTAACTGTAACAGATTTATTCTTGGGCATTGTTACTTTTGGTCTTTTACGTCTCTTCTCAATTCCAATGTTATCTTCAGTAATGACAACATATTCTTCACTGTCAGTTTCAACTTCATATTCTTCAAAAGTAAATTGTCTACCCTTGCTATATTTATCCACTAGAGGCCTTTTTTTCTAATCCCTTGGATGTATTTTTGTAGCATCATCAATTACTACATTTTGCTTGTTTTCCATATCATCTTCTGACACTAAGTAGAAATGACTGACAACTTTCATAATATCATTCTCTATGAAATGAATTCCTCCCAACCTAATTGAAAAACTTTCAACAAAATTCTACCAAAACAAATAGCATATGTCAATAAAAACAAAGTTAAAAAAACATATAGTGAGACAGTTACAAGAACACAAAACACAAATATAAATAACAATACTTACGATATTTTGTTTCATATCATTTACGATTTGTTTACACAACTTTGTAGATACCTCTCTCGTGTCATACAATGAATATGATAATGGGTATTTAATCATTTCATGTGACTTGGGTGGTTTTGTAAGTATGTAAACAACTTCATTGTCTGGTACCAAACACATGTCTATGACTCTTCTCATCATGTCATAAATTTCATTGTCATTTGGTATATCAATATATAGATATATATTAACATTTTGGCTTTCTCTTTCTTTCACATACCAAATTCTTGATGGAAGTTTAACTTCTTTTGATTTCTTCCTATATGAAATCATCTTCTTATCATTTGAGGCACTTGAAAGATTTGTAGCCATCAGCTCAGGTGGAGTTCGTTCACTAATGTTTTTTGAAGTTCCACCTTTAAGAGTCTTTGGTCCAGAAAGATTCACAGAAATCTTTTTTGATGCCATTTTCCTGAAGAAAAAAAAAGAAACACATAAATCAGTAAATGACAATAACATATTAACTTAAATTAACAACAAAAACAATAAATAATAATTAATTTTATAAATCATTACAATTTCAAAAATTAAAATTAAAAATACATCACCCTACCGCCGCACCCTAAAAATCAGTTGAGCAACCGAGCCAGTCGCTAGGTCTAGCCCCCTAGCCCACCATAGCAACCCAACCACTACACTTTGCCCAACCCTTCCCATGCCACCCCGACGGCCCGCCACCCGACCACCCCGCGGGTAGGTAGGCTATAGGGGTGGTGCGAGGGGGGCAACCACAACCTCCCCCCGCGCTACCCTGGTGGCCTACCTACCCGCGGGGTGGCAAGTCAATTCTGAGAATCACCCTGCCACCTTGCGGGTGGGCGGGCCAGCCATAGTTATTGCCCCTAATCTATAGGACCGTTTGGATGTCGTGAGCATTACCAGGCCCATTTGGCCGTTGTGAGCTTTACCGGGCCCACCATGCTCACAATGGACGTAGTGGGTAAATTTAGCCAACAAAAAGTTTTAATTAAAAAAAAAAAATTCTACTTCATTAAAATTATTTAATATTAAAATTTGCAAGGAAAAAAAATTAACTAACCTTTCAATTGCGAGAATTCTCTATTGAATATGTTGTTGGTAGCAATGTAGCTACTCCACAAATTCGCTCCAAGTCTGTCAGTGAACTTCAGAAAACCTTGATGTGATGTGAGTAATAGTGATAATGGAATTTATTATATGGGTGAATTACGAAGATGTTTTACCATACAGTTAATGTTGGATTAGTTTGTTTTAAAAAAATTAACATGTTAATTTTTTTATGGTGATATAGGAAACTGTGATAAAGTGAATATTATGGAATCGGTTTACAGTGGGGTGAATGTGGCATTAATTTGTTTTAGAATGTATTATAAAAATTAAAAAAAGCATTCAATTGTTTGGTAAATATTATATACTTTAACTATTAAAATAATTTAGGTAAAATTTGTAGTTTACAACTTTAACTTTAAAGATTTATTTCATAAAAAAATTTAGTTTACATTTTTCAAAAATTGTAGAATAAAATAATGAAAGGAAATAAATCTAACAAAATTTTTGGAGGAAAAAATTTTGGAGGAAAATTTTTATTATCTAAGCTATATAATATCTTTAGGAGACTCTGCATTTGTATCATTCAACCTCTTCTATTTGAAAGGGATGGATTCTCCTGATAGTGAAGTTTCGCTTTGTACAACATCAACATCTTCATCGTGTAACAACTCTATTCATATTGATGAATATAACGGGAATTCTTCCACCATGAATAGAAAGTCAATTCTTCCACTTAATCCTAATCCTAATGACTATGAGAGTAGCACTGATGAAAGAGGGGATGGAGAATTTCAAATAAATAAAAACTAATTCTAAGGACTATGATAGCAGCAGTGAAGAAGAGCATGATGAAGAATTTTAAAAGAATGGAGTGTCACGGTGTCCACTTAGTCCTAATCCCATGGACTATGAGAGCAGCAGTGATGAAAATCATGATGATGAATTTCAAAAGATTGGAGTGTCACGGTGTCCACTTAGTCCTAATTCTAAGGACTATGAGAGTAGCAATGATGAAGAGCATGATGATGAAGTTCAAAAAAATGGAGTGTCACGGTGTCCACTTAGTCCTAATTCTAAGGACTATGAGAGTAGCAGTTCTAGAGAGCATGGTGACAAATTTCAAAACAATGGAGTGTCACAGTGTCCACTTAGTCCTAATTCTAAGGACTATGAGAGCAGCAGTGATGAAGAGCATGATGACGAATTTCAAAATAATGGAGTGTCACAGTGTCCACTTAGTCCTAATTCTAAGGACTATGAGAGCAGCAGTGATGGAGAGCATGATGACGGATTTCAAAACAATGGAGTGTCATAGTGTCCACTTAGTCCTAATTCTAAGGACTATGAGAGCAGCAGTGATGAAGAGCGTGATGATGAAGTTCAAAAGAATGGAGTGTCACGGTGTCCACTTAGTCATTCTAAGGACTATGAGAGCAGTAGTGATGAAGAGCGTGATGATGAATTTCAAAAGAATGGAGTGTCATAGTGTCTTCTTAGTCCTAATTCTAAGGACTATGAGAGGAATAGTGATGAAGAGAGTGATGAAAAATTTCAAAAGAATGGGGTGTCACGGTGTCCTCTTAGTCCTAATCCAATGGACTATGATACCAACAGTGCTAAAGAGCATGATGACAAATATCAAAAGAATGGAGTGTCACGGTGTCCACTTAGTCCTAATTCTAAGGACTATGAGAGCAGTAGTAATGAAGAGTGCGATGATGAATTTCAAAATAATGGAGTGTCATGGTCTCCTCTTAGTCCTAATTCTAAGGACTATGAGAGTAGTAGTGATGAAGAGCGTGTTGATGAATTTCAAAAGAATGGAGTGTCATAGTGTTCTATTAGTCCTAATTCTAAGGACTATGAGAGCAGCAGTGATGAAGGACAAAATGATGTACTTAGTCCTACTTCTAATGACTATAAAGGTAGCAGTGACAAAGGACAGTATGTAGAATTTTTAGTAAGTAAACAGTCACATTTTCGATGTATTCCTAATTCTATGGACTATGAGAGAAGCACTGAAAATGCACATGAGGAAGTATCCAATAAACATCGAGTCAAATTTTCCATTCAATCTGAATTCTAACAACTATGACAGTAGCACTAAGGAAGGGGAAGATGAAGAATATCCTCCAAGTCAGTATTTGAAAAGCACAGGTAATCATAGTGTAGATAACATTCCCCTTAATGATGATGAAAATCCTTATACAATTGATGATCCAATTATGGAGATGTTGCCAAGAAATATTGTATCGAGGAGTAGGAGCAAACCTTTTCATATCAATGCAAGATGTTCTAGTTATACAAGGGGTAGAGCAAAATATCTGATGAGAAGAAGTTCTATTAGCGCTCTCATTTCAAGTGAATGTTGTCAAAAAGATTGCTTGAAACATATGGATTTCAAATTTGCATTAGAGAGTAGGAAGAGATATTTGTCAATGGATAAAAGTTTGCAAAATTCATATCTAGTTGGGTGCATGCAATCGACATTGTCAAGTTATGATTATCATATTGGATCTTTATTTATCTGTAGAAAGGCTTTCAAAATGTTTCATTCGATTGGGAATTTTCGTCTCTCGAGAATTCAAGAAATTTGGAAAAGGATCCCACATTTTATTCAGAAGTACATCATAAAAGATAGTTTAGGCCATTATCAAATACTACAATGTCACGGATCAAAGATTTATTTTCAAAGCATGGAGAGTGTATGCTAAATAGAGAAACAATACATATTCCAGATAATTTTTCAAGATGAGAAATCTACAACTTATATAAAGAATATGCAAAAGGTGTTGAGGGACATGGCCAGTTTATTACATATCAATATTTTGTGAAGGTATGGAAGAAAGAATTCAACAATGTCCATATTCCTAAGAAGACAAGGATGGGGATTTGTAGTAAATGTGCTCTCTTAAATAAAAAAGGGACAAATGTGAAGGGTCAGAAAGAGGTAATCATTCATAACTTTAACTTTTAAAATTATATAGTCATCAACTATGAAAACATATTTCTTAATGAATTTATTTTATGTTGTGTAGATTTAATTGTCAAAGAACTTCAGGATCATCGTGAACAACAAAAAAACGAAAGGAAGAAGTTGGACAAGAATCAAAAGAATTGTTATGGTAATCCAAATAAATATTGGGGTTTGATAATTGATGGTATGGACCAGAAGAAAACACTTTTACCACATTTTGTTCGCACACCCAAAAATTTACAGGAGGAA
>APFE031381035.1:0-22763 GCA_000404065.3 Pinus taeda
TAATAATAATAATAATAATAATAATAAATAAGTAATAAAATTTTTATTAAATATTACAAATTAGTAAAAAACAAATCTTATGATAAATTAATAGTAAATAAAAATTAAAAAACAACTTTAATACATAAAACATTCATCAAGCAATTATAAGCAACTATTAATTATTATATAGATGTATAAATAAAATTAAAAGAAACTTAATATATCCAGAAATCTATAAGCAATTAAAATATTAAAAATCATCCTAACCATAAAATGCTTTTTAGAATACATTAACAAGCATATAAGCTTAAATCACAACATCAATAATACAGTATCCTCCTCAGTAACTAAAAACTTGTAAAAATTAATCAAATATAAACAAAATTACTACAAAGTTACAATTAATTAAAACAAAATCATTATGATAAATTATTTTATTAAATAAAATATAATAAAAAACCTATTACATAAACAATTTCACTTAAATGCAATTAATAAAAAACTATAATAATTATCCATGTATAATAAATACAAATAAAAGGCGCTTTAAATATAAAAAATTATAATAATTATTTAAAAATATTAAAAATCTAGTTAATTCAAATCATTGGGTTGGTTGGCTCACATACTTGACATCTCAACCATAACCTTACTTATCACTACTATCTCTCTCCTTTGTAAATCAAGTCCTGATGATGAGTCTTGGTCTAGACTCGAAATGTCGACAAAGCAAAGATGGAAACTATGGAATATCCGACTGTAGATTCCAAATAACCTCAACACTGATGGAGGCTTGGAAATTAGTAGGAATTGAACCTCAATCCTCACCCCCATGGATTGAATTGTTCCTCCCTTTTTCTTCTTACCCTCCCTTCTCTAGATCAAATCGGCTCCTCTCCCAAAAGCAAAAACTTTGTATAATTCACTAACTAGCTTT
Organism: Pinus taeda; assembly: GCA_000404065.3. Classification (NCBI taxonomy): domain Eukaryota; kingdom Viridiplantae; phylum Streptophyta; class Pinopsida; order Pinales; family Pinaceae; genus Pinus; species Pinus taeda. The sequence goes on from APFE031381035.1 coordinate 920, forward strand.
TAAGCTTATAAACCATCATTAATAATACATTAACCTCCTAAGTAACTGAAAAAAAAATAATAATAAATAAACAAAAACAAAAACAACTTAATACATAAACAATTCAACTCAACTATATAAACAAATGAATAATTATATCTGTATAAAATAAAATTAAAGAAATTTCATATTAGAATATAATAAGATATAAAATATGAAAATCATCCTAACCATAAAAAAAAAAAAAAAAAAAACTTTTTAGGCATTGTTGTATTTTCGATTGAGGCATGCACAATTATCTGTATTTTTGTTGTTTCACATGTGACTCGGATCGAGGTTCACATGCCTCTTTATGTATCCTTTGCCGGCTTTTGTTGTTTACATTGTTTCCTATCTGCTATATGAGGCATGCATAGTCATCTGTTTTTTTTGCTGTTTCTCATGTGACTTGGATCGAGGTTTTTGAGGCATGCACAATCATCTGTTTTTTTTGCTGTTTCTCATGTGACTCCGATCGAGGTTTCTCATGCCTCTTTTATGTATCCTTTGCTGGCTTTTATATTGCCTTAATATAAATACATGATGCTTTTTTTCTCTGAAAATATAAGCTTAAATCACAACATTAATAATACATTATCCTCCTTAGTAACTAAAAACTTGTAAAAATTAATCAAATATAAACAAAATTACTACAAAGTTACAATTAATTAAAACAAAATCATTATGATAAATTATTTTATTAAAATAAAATATAAAAAGAACCCTGTCATAAACAATTTCACTTAAATGCAATTATAAAAAAACTATAATAATTATCCATGTATAATAAATAAAATAAAAAAGAGCTTTAAAATATAAAAAATTATAAACAATATATTAAAATTTTAAAAATCTAGTTAATTCAAATCATTGGGTTGGTAGGCTCACATACTTGACATCTCAACCATAACCTTATTTATCACTACTATCTCTCTCCTTTGTAAATCAAGTCCTGATGATGAGTCTTGGTCTAGACTCAAAACCTCGACAAAGCAAAGATGAAAACTGTAGAATATCCGAGTGTAGATTCCAAAAAACCAAACCATAGAAATCTACAATCCTTTATTTACTTAATCTGTTCCCAGTGTTTTTCCGCATTTCTGGAACAATGCATCCATTACTTCTTTGAAATGTTTAAGTAGACTCGTTGTGGCTGCTCTCAATTGACTTGCATAACGTTTCCCTTAGGCTTCCCTTTTAAAAGTTGATCCTCTCATGGCATCCATCACCTCTGTCTTCACCTCGTCCGTGAAAGCTTTTGTCAAGGACTTCACTCTTTGTGTTTGAAATGAAGCCCCTCTAGCTATTTCACTGCTCACCTCCTCACAACCTATGTCACAAGGTTCCTCGAACTTTAACCTTGAGGTTCGAATTTTGGAGAACGAACCTCATAGCCATTGACCAAGTCCATAGATCAAAACTCGTAATTTACTGTCACAACTCAAGTTTGTAATTTATCCTTGCATTTTCTATGTCTGTGATACCATTTTTGATGTTTACTAATGTTGATATCTTACTATTTTATAGTATAATTCATTTTAAATTAATATATATACAAACCTAATGACAAACCTCATCAAAACATTCGAACTCAAACCGAAACTAATCATTATCAAACCCGAACCATGTGACATTGCTCACAACATGGACATAACCCTGACATGCTGAAATAATCCACTTTTTCTTCATCGATCAATCCCTGTAATCATATTTACACATTAATGTAAATTCTTTTTGATGCCCAAATATTTTTCATCTCAATACGTTTTCTCTCAATACCTTTTTCCTTCGGGATGTTTGTTTTTAATCATCCTCCATATTTGACAGCCTAAACTAACTAGAGTAACACTAATAATTAATTCACTAAAAAATCAAAATGTGAACAGTGAAATACTTGAGAAACCAAGTTGTTTAAACTGCTTTCTAAAAACTCCCAGCAGATGGAAATCATACACTTACCGTTTGGATTAGAAGATGTTCAACCCAGAAAAAGCAAAACCATGCGACCTCCAGCAACCACCTCCTTTGCCCGAGCTTTCAAAAATGCGCTGAAATCCTTCTAGAATGGACGAAAATAAGCTTCTCCAATAGCCCGAGATCATCAGCAGAGATTTTGCTTTGCCTTTATTCCAGGTCACTGAATTCTTTTCTAAAACCTCAGAGTGAACCTAATCACCATAAAGTAAACTCAACCTTATCACACAACTTCCAAATTATGCTATGTGCAATGTAAATATATAACAAACCCATTTAAATCCCCGATATCAGATCTGGGTGTAAATCGGTCTCGCCTTGCGTCATGAACGATTTTAATTGAAAATATATACTCCATATTCAACGGCTAATTTATAACAATTTTTTACATGCTTTCCTTTAAAAACGAATATCTAGAAAAAAGAAAAACGATTTTTAATGTAACATTTTCAATGAATATTTTCAATAATATATACTCCATATTCAACGGCTAATTTATAACTGACATGCTTTCCTGGAAACTAAAAACAAATATCTAGAAAAAAACCCAGTTAAACTTTGACCGGCAGCTCCAAATATAAGTCTTTCATTAAATCTACTCATTACTCATCATAAAATTTGATCCCTTCCAAAATTAATGCGAAGACATACTCGATAAAGGCACTGAAGAGAATAGGAAAAATGAACAAAATTGAGGCTATTGTCTCGAAATAACCTGTCGTAGAATGACCCCGGTAAGCCTGCTGCGAAATCTGATCTACCTGCTGCATCCTTCTGTTCAGTGAATCCGGAAAGAGGCACTGAATTTTGGAGTGTCGGCACATATGATGTGCGTGTAGCATCATCTCCTCAGCCATCAACATCCACGGAGGGCGCGAAATACATTTTAAATTTCAAATTTGCCGGTATGTGTTCTATCGTCAACGGAGGGCGCGAAATACATTTAAATTTCAAATTTGCCGGTTGGAGATCAAATTCTGAAATGCTATACGGGAGATGACATTGAATGTATGTACGCCATGGTAGCCATGCGGTACTAATCACCCTGTACTTTTGAACCAGTCTCGAGGCGGGTGTATCTGCTTACAGCGTTAGCAAAATCGAATGGCGGGCTTATACACCCGGGGTTCATTTATGACTCGATAGCATGGGAAATAGCAGTAGTCTATAAAGCGACTTTTTGAAAGCCTTTCTGGCAATTTTTTCAGGTCAAAATCCGGTAGCAATTCATTGGAATCCCAAATTTGATAGCTAGTTTCTGCATAATCAATGGCTCCCAGGGGTTTTTCAGGGCGCTGAATCCAAATATGCAGTTAAAAAACCATTTTAACTGCTAAAAATCAAGATTTAACCTCATTTCTTCCGCAGGATTCTGTCACCGGAATCTCCAAAAAGTCGCATTATAGACAACTCCTGGGAAATATAGCTTGTCGATGGCTCGTAAAAATAAAGCGGTCGCAAAACTAATAGTCATGAAATGCAGTAGTCTATAACGCGACTTTTTGAAAGTTTTTCCGGCGAATTTTTCCGGTCAAAATCCGGCAGCAATTCATTGGAATCCCAAGTTTGATAGCTAGTTTCTGCACAATCAATGGCTCCAAGGGGTTTTCCAAGGCGCTGAATCCAAATATGTAGTTAAAAAACCATTTTAACTGCTAAAAATCAAGATTTAACCTCATTTCTTCCGCCGGATTCCGTCACTGGAATCTCCAAAAAGTCGCATTATAGACAACTCCTCATGAAATAACATGCATCCTCATGGTAGTCATGCAGTAATGATCACACTGTACTTTTGAAGTGTATTAATAGACTGCATCACACTGTACTTTTGAAGTGTATTAATAGACCTATAAGGGTGGAAAAGGCGTTGCCTTTACTGGACGAAAAAAACAATCACCGCCTTAAACGGGTATCACTTTCTCACGTCGTATAAAAAGAACTGTAAAATTTGGGTTGTTCAATGAGGACTTGCACCTTTTCTGCTCTCCTCCATTGATGCGCGATTCGGACACCCTTACTGGACATCGACTATTCGACGTTGGCAGCGCGAACTATTAATGCCAAAATCAAGGCACCTTTTGACGCGCGATTCGGACACCCTTACTGGACATCGACTATTCGACGTTGGCACCGCCCACTATTAATGCCATGCATTAATTTTAATAACGCCAGCCAACATCACGGGGCTCCTCCTATCTGCCCTGCATCAATTTGGATTGCAATTTTAACACTGTCAGATTGTAAACAGTGGCGTTGTATCTTCGAGCGGTGTTAAACGAAAAATTGCTATTTCACACCTCTCTGAATTCACATCTTCTTATTATAAAAAGACACAATCCCCTAATTTTTTTAATAACATAATCAATTTGATTATACATTGATTCGCTTAGTGTTTGCTTTGGGCATATGGCATGGTGTAATTCACAGATAAAAATTCTTTTTCATTGGAATGGCAAGATACAATTTTAAATTAAATTATGATTTTTGAAATTTAAAATACATTTTTGAATCTATAAATCAATTGAACATTCTAAAAACATGGTCTACTAAAATTTTACATATTAAACATTTTAATTTATTGTATACTTGTTATAATCTACCCATATTTAATCATATTATTTGAAATGAACAATTCAATAAAGGTTAATCATCCATAATATTGGGATAAAAATTGAATTTTATGATTCAAACAAATTTTGTATTTTGATTTTTTATTTCACTTTTAAACTTATCATATTTAATAAACATATGATGATAATGTACAAACAGTCAAAATTGCAATACAAAGTAGTTACCAAATTCTAGCCACCAATATTTCTAGAGTTAAAATTCCATTAATGCACTGGGTAATATATATTATTCCTTAAATTTTTATGCTTATTTAAATCCAAGAATTAATATACACTGCCCCATCACATTAATAACCCCAAGTATTAACTTCACAAATATTAATAACACCAAATTCCAAACTATACCTATTACAATAAACCCAACCAACAGCAATAAATTTGCTTAGCTGTTGTCAAATTTGCTGGGATTGAATCATAATATGGCAGGGAAAAGAAAATAATAAATTTGCTTAGCTGTTGTCAAATTTGTTGGGATTGAATCATGATATGGCAGGGAAGAGATTTCAGCGTTGGTCCTCGGAAAGCTATGATTTTATGAGACACGCATAATTGTAAATTTACGAAACTTTGAAAATGGTGACGGACTTGAAAGCAATTTTTTACTTTGGTCCTGTGTGAAACGCAGTAATGGTAAAATTAAACATTAGAGATTAATGTCAGTGAAATAAATGGAAATTGCCCACACATGCAGAGTTCAATTCGGAATATTCGCACTTGAATTTGGTTTCGGAATGGGTTAAAATAATGGAAAGAGTAGATTCTATTAATTTGGTTTCGGAATGGGTTAAAATAATGGAAAGAGTAGATTCTATTTTTAATTAAAAATTAGGCTATAATTATTTAAGTTGGAATGGGTTAAAATAATGGAAAGAGAATGGTTAATAATGGAAAGTAGATTCTATTTTTAATTAAAAATTAGGCTATAATTATTTAAGTTGGAATGGGTTAAAATAATGGAAAGACGTAGCTTCTATTTTTAATTAAAACTAGGTTATAATTATTTAAGATTAACCAATTTTTTTTCCAAAAAAATAATTTTTAAATTTTTTTAAATATTTATTTATTTATATATTCAAAAATATATAATAATTTTGTCTCACAAAATTTATCCATAGAATATGGCAAAATATCTATTAATTAAAACGGATTGATAAATAATATGTAACTAAATTTTGATGGTTTAAAAATTAGTTATCAAATAATGAAGAAGTAAAAATAAAAATTAGTTATTACCAAAACTAAAAAATTAATAAAAAAATGTACATAAATAATAATAATTAATAGTGTATATTCTATTTTATTGGTTTGAAGGTTCTTAATTTTTATAATTTCAAGTATTGTAATTTTAATTTAATGAACGGTAAATGAATCGTTGTGAATAAAACTAGCCTAGATCAATCTTAATCAAGTCGATCAAATCTTTAGAGATGCAAACTTATTTTTTGAGTACAAAACATGAGGAAATGTTTGCACCTCGAGAGTTTTGATCTCTCTCGGAACTTAATAGATCCAAAGTTAAGAAGCATCTAGGCCGGTTTGATATATATAACCTTGATATTTAAGATAGCCTACTTGAAGCTGAGATCGCAAAACCTAATAAGCTCATTTGTTATAGCAATAAAGCCCAATAAGAATATATACATGTATCTCTTCAAGGGTCGAGGATACTAACTAATTTTGGTTTAATTTTATTTTTAATATTATCATTCGATTTGCTAAATAAAACTCAATAACAATTATATCTAGACTAAGTTGTTATGAACAGATGAGAGACATATTCTAGTGATTTTTCATGTTGAATTTAAAAACAACCTTTCACAGTGTAAATTAAGCAACTCCATTAATTTTAATGCAAACAAAAAATATAAACAAAATGTAGGACTGCATGCATCAGATTTTATATTTTTTTCATGCTCACATTTCTCTTCACACTCAACCGTATAATTTCAAACATTAAAAATAAAATGAATAACATATAAAACAACCTAGGAAATCTAATATTTGAAAGCTATGTAACAAAGTGAGCATGAATGTTTTTCGCAAGTTTTATGTGGAAGACATGCATCCACAACTATAAATTATTTGTGTAGCATGCCTTTATTGAGTGATTTTCTTTGCCAAATTGGATATTAAAATTGCTTAGAGTTACTATATTTGTTGTGGAAATAAGGATTTATTTTTATCTAACAAAAATATTTCATTGCAATGAATGTCTCACATTAGCGAATAAACTACATTAGAAGAGAAAACCATGGGTTGTGAAAACCTAGAGTGCAAAAAATTCCATTAGTATATTTACTATTTTATCTTGATTTTATTTTAATTATTAATTATTATTATTATTATTATTATTATTAATTTTAAATTTAATTTTTTTTAATGCAATTTCACCATTAGAGAGAAGAAACCAGATGTATGGGTTGTGGAAGCCTAAAGCCAAGAAACCTCAATCCATAAATTTAGTATTTTATCTCAATTTTAGTAAAATTATTAATTATTACTATAAATTGATCATTACAGAAGAATACTATGAAAAAACTATCGGTTGCGAAAAATTGGAGCCCAAAATATTGCCTTAAATTTACTATTTTATCGCAAATTTTTAATTAATAATTATTTGTTATTTATTTATTCTAATGTAATTTGAGCAAGTTAAAACAATGACCCTAAGAAAGCTAGGATTTTGGGAAAAAGGCATTAATAGTAAATTTACAAAACATTTAAAATATTGATGACCTTGAAAGCAATTTTACTTTGATCATGTTTCAAACACAATAATGGTAAAATTAAACATTAAAGATTAGTGTCACTGAAATAAAATGGAAATTGCCCATCTTTGGAGTTCAATTTGGAGTATTCTCACTGAAACTTGACTTTGGAATTTTGGAATGCTTTAAAATAATGGAAAGCGTAGCTTTTATTTTTATTTAAAATTAGCCAATAATTACTTTGGAGTAACAAAATTTATTTGTGATAAATTTTGTATTATTATTATTATTTTTAATTTTTCTCAAAATTAAATATTTTTTTTAAATTATAAGTTCGAATTGTGTAATCTATAAAATTCCATTTTTATATAATGTTCGAATTTATTTGTAAATTAAAATTATATAATAATTTCTTTCAAAATTATATCCATAAAAAATGTTAAAAATATTTATTAATTAAAATTCATTTAAAATTGGTTGATAAATAATATTTAGCTAATTTTTCATATCATCATCCAAAACTCTTCTACCACTTATTTGATCACCTATCAAATAATCAAAAACTAAAGATGTAAAATTAATTATTAATAAAGCTAAATATTTAACCAAAAATGTAAATAAACAATAATAATTAACAATATATATTTTATTTTATTGGTTTTACTTTTATAATCATCATCTAGTGTAATCCTAATGTAATGGATGCTAAATTAATTATTGTGATGAAAACTAGACTAGATCCACCTTAGCTCTGGATCTATCAAGCATGGAGAGGGATCAAACCTCTCATGGTGAAAAACTATTTTTGAGTGCAAAACTTGAGGAAATGTTTGCACCTTGAGAGATTTTATCCCTCTTGGCACTTAATAGAACTAAAGTTAAGATGGATCTAGGCTGGTTTGATATATATAAGCTCGGTAGTTAAGGCAATCTACTTGAAGTTTTTTTTTTAGATAGTAAAACCTAATAAACTCATATGTTATGTTGTAAAACCTGATAAAATTATATACCTCTATCTTTGCAAGAGTCGAGGACATTAACTATCCTTGGTTTAATTTTATTTTTAATGTTATTATTTGATATCCTAAATAAAACTAAAAAACAATTGTATCTAAACTAAGTTGTTATGAGCATCTGAGAGACATAATTGAGTGATTTTTCATGTAGAGGTTAAAGCCAACGGTTCACATAGTCTAAACTGAGCAACTCTAATAATTTTAGTGGAGACAAGAAATATAAACAAAATGTAGGGCTGCATGCACCATATTTTATTTTTTCCATCCTCTTTATTCTCTTCACACTCAAGAGTATAATTTCAAACATCAAAAATAAAATGATTAACTTACAAAACAACATGGAAAAATCTAATCTTTAAAGGCTATGTAACAAAGTGAGGAAGAATGTTTTTCCCAATTTCTACCTAGAAGACATACATCTGCAACTATAAACACTTCATGTAGCGTGCCTTTATTTAGTGGTTTACTTTGAGAAATCAGACATGAAAATTGTTCAGGGTTACCATGTTTTTTGTGGAACTTAGGATTTATTTTGATCCAACAAAAATATTTTATTGCAATGAATGTATCAAATTAGAAAACATAGAAAACAATACCTTTAAATAGACATATTACAGAACGATACCATAAGAAAAATAATGGGTTTTTGATCCAGGTGGATGTTGGTGGCCACCCATCTATCCCACTTGGACCCCCACAACTGTCTCTTTCATCTTTTCAGTTTCCTTAACTGTAGCACAATATACTATTTTTAGCAGTTTTTCGAGTCCTGAACTTTCAGAGTTGTTTTGAGGCCCTAAACGACGGATTTTGGGAAAACCGTGAGAATCTTGGGCCATGGATCAATGTTGCTCACTCAAAAGTTGTAGTCCTTAGATAGATATTTCTAGCGAGGTATTGTTCGCATCAAACAAAGATTGTATGCCAAAGTTACAACCCCGAGAAGTTGATGTACCAATTTACCCAAACAGGGCCCATAGTTTAACGTTTCATCTCCTAGGGCTATTGTTTTTGGTGTTTAGGGTTTTCCATTGTTTCTCAAAACTAAATAGGCCTTCAAGCCTCATTGTAACATTGTTCAGAGGCATGTAGCCGACACATCTCTTCTCAGAGATAAGCTACCATTGCCCTAGCTGGTTTATTTCCATTTGTGTTTGTAAGCATATTTAAGTATTTTACAATAATGGAATGAGGTATTATTTCCAATACATATTTGTATTTATGGTTATATCTATAATTTGTTGCGTTCCTGTTTAAATCTGGATCAATGGTATCAAAGCTGTCTACTTTTTTTCTCTATATTTCTTTGCATGTCCCCAACGAGGTCGGGATATAAGGAGTTAGGGCTTGAACTGGTTGAACCTTTGCAAGACCAGCCTTACAAATCCCGACGGCCTACCATGGTGGATGAAAAGAAAGATGAGGGGGTAGGAGATCCTATCAAAATCTTGCTCGAAGAAGCCCTCAAGCGACAAAGGAACGCGATGATAGATAACTTTTCCTAGATCCTTCAATGGTTACCCAAGGGTAATGCATCGGCTTCCAACAGCTGCTCTGGAAACGCCAGACCCTTTAAGGTATAAGTTAACTTTGAAATCCCCATGTTCGAGGGTCAGATAGATGTAGATGTCGTAGATAAATGGTTAAATCTGCTAGAAGGGTATTTTTCTATTCATGAATTTTCAAGTCGGGAAAAGATTATTTTCACTCTTCTCAAAGGAGCCCCTCATGTCAAGGACTATTGGGAAACCTACTACGAGTAGAAGGATGAAAGTACGGGCTCACTATTTTCAGCCGAACCTAGTTAGAATTCCTTCTGGGATGCCATCAAGGAGCAGTACTACCATGTCAAAATCTATGAGGAAAAATACATAAAGTGGACCACACTGCAGCAAGGAAGGGGCCAAGATGTGCCAATGTTCACAAGCATTTTTCATACCCTTCGCACACAGTTGGGTATCAAGGATTCTGAGCTAAATTTGGTACTCAAATACCGCAGCTGCCTACATAGGTACATCGAGGAAGAGATGGAGTTCTTGAACATCTCCTCGCTCGACATGTCGTACTGATACACTGTCAAAATCGAGCAAAAGTTTAAACAGGAGTAGCGAGACTTTGGATCTGTGAATTCGAAGCAAGGGAAAAGCTTCCCCAAATCGTAGAAGCAAGGACAAATCCAAGACGGGGAAACCCAAGACAACCTATCAAAGCTACAAGAAAAGAACAACACCACAAAGTCGAATAAGGACACAGGAAGGTGGTGTGAGTTCCACAAGAGCCTCACTAATATCACAAGTGAGTGTTGGACCAAGCAATTGCTAATGGCCAAGTTGAAGGATTCAGAATTAGATGCATGTTCCAACCATGAGTTAGAACTCGACAAGGGGAATGGCAAAGCGAAGCAGATCATTAATGTGGAGCCCAATGCCACTATTGCCACCACCAAGGTCCAGAAGAATGAGGCTGAAGATCTAGAGGAGGGGGAGCATATTTTCCACTAACAGATGTGGGTGAAGGATTCGTCATTGCAATTCATTGTGGATAGTGGCAGCCAAAAGAACCTCATTTCAATAGAGGTCATGAAGCAGTTGGGACAATAGACCATACCATACTCGCAACCATATAGCATCAGATGGCTTCACCAAGGACGAGATCTCTGAGTTCACCAGCAGTGTCGCCTTCCCTACAACATCAAACCCTTCACAAACGATGTATTGTGTGATGTTACCCCTCTAGATGTTTGTGATGTATTATTAGGCTAGCCATACTCGTGGAGGCAAATGTTGTGTATGAGTCAAGGCCTCCTGTTGTTATTATTTCATTGTGTAATTCATTATACATGATACTAGAGGTAGCCCCATCTACCACCACCTCTTTGATCTCTTTTAAGAAAGACAATAAGCTCATCTCCCAAACTAGGAAATCTATTTTTTGTTTGGTTTTCTCTCAAAGTAAGGGGAAGATCGTAACCACATCCATGACCCCTCTGAAGGGTTCCTCCACACAATAGTAGCAGCAGATGGATACGGTCATGAAAGAACACAAGAACATCTTCTCCCCAACCATAGGGGTACTGTTGCACTATCAAGCCAAACATTCATTCAATCTGACTCCCAGAGCACCTCTACCCAACAGGCTGATATATCACTGCTCCATTCTAAAAACTGACAAGTACAAGAAGTGACATGGTCCTTACACCAGTACCAATATTGTGGGAAACAATGCTTTGGAGCACAACATTCCCCCATTCCTTCGCTTGCATCAAGTGTTCAATGTGGATTGCCCTCTACCATGCTTCCCGCCATTACTGGACACATCATAGATTGCAGAACAACTCACCAGGGACTAAGTTCAGCAGATGGAGGACCTCAATGCAATGGGGCTCATTGCTTCCTAAGGGCGGAGGAATGATCCTGATGGATGTTGGTGGCCACCCACCTATCCCACTTGGACCCCAACAACTATCTCTTTCCACTTTTTAGTTTCCTTAATTGCAGCACAATTTACTATTTTTAACAGTTTTTTGGGTCCTGAACTTCTGGAGCCGTTTTGAGGTCCTAAATGACGTTTTTTGGGAAAACCGGGAGCACCATCGGTCATTATTTAATGTTGCTCACTCAAAATTTGTAGTCCTCAGATAGATATTTATAACGAGGTATTTTTCGTGTCAACGGATATCGTATGCCAAAGTTATGACCCCGGGAAGTTGATGTACCAAATTACCCAAATGGGGCCCGCAGTTTGGCATTTCATCTCCTAGGGTTAGGTTTTTAGATGTTTAGGGTTTTCCATTGTTTGTAAACAATAAATAGGCCTTTGAGCCTCATTGTAAAATAGTTCAAAGGCATGTAGCCGACACATCTCATCTAAGAGATAAGCTACCACCACCCTAGCTAGTTTATTTCCATTTCTATTTGTAAGCATATTTCAGTATTTTACATTAATGAAAATGAAGTATTATTTCCACTGCATCTCTATATTTATGGTTATATTTGTAATTTGTTGCATTCCTGTTTAAATCCAGATCAGTTGTGAAAATTTGGAGCCCAAAAACCCACATGCATATATTTACAATTTTCTGTCTACTTTATTTCAATTATTAATCATTAATTATTATTTTTTAATTTTTTTTAAATTTTACTTTTATTTTTTATGTAATTTGACCATTAGAAGAAGAATACCATGGGGAAAAATATGAGTGGTGAAAAAAATGGAGCACAAAAAACCACTGGTAAATTTACTATTTTATCTCAATTTTATTTTAATTATTTATTTTTTTATTTTATTTATTTATTTATTGTAATTTGAACATTAAATAAAAATACCATGGGCAAAACCATCAGTTGAAAAAAAATTGAGCCCAAAAACCTCTGGTAAATTTACTATTTTATGTCAATTTTATTAAGGAGTTGTCTTTAGTGCAACTTTTTGGACTTTCAAGTGCCAGAGTCCGACGAAAAAATTTGAGGTGAAATTTTGATTGGCATTATTTAAACTGGTTTTTTAGTGTATATATGGATTCAACACAGTGAAAAACCCGTAGTGCACATGGATTGTGCAGGGGTTTCCCATCAAAATTGTGATTTCAATAAATTCCTGCCAGATTTTAGAGAAATTAGACTAGAAAAACCCACCTAAAAAGCTTCAAAAAAGTTGCAGTAAAGAAAACTCGTTTTACTAGTATTATTAATTATTAATTTTTTATGGAGTGGTATTTAAGTGTGACTTTCTGGAGTTTCTGGTAGATTTTTGGCCAGGGAAAAATATTGTGGCCAAATCTCTATTTGTGTTGTTTAAATTGGCTTTTGACTGCATATATGAGTTCAACACCCTTAAAACCCCCCAATAACACTTTGATTGTGAAGATTTTACCTGTCAAACTTGTAATTTCGATGACTCCATGTCGCATTCTACACAAGTTAGATAAAAAATAAAGTGGAAAACTTTCCAAAAGTTCGCACTTAAAGACTGTTGAGGTATAAAAGGTGTCTTTTTAACTCCTCTTTTTCCTACATTAATTATCAATCCAGGTACCATTTTCTATTTCAAGAGTGTACTCAGTCTGAGGCGACATTTAATCCAAGAGTAATGTTTTTCAATTTGTAGTACAATGCGTCAAATACAAGAGTAAATGGATGCTTGAAATGAAACCTACTTTCAATTAAAAGAAACTCAATGCTCTGAACTAAATCATTCATTCAAGAAACTAACAACAGTTACCAGTCAAGGATGGAGTAGCAATAACTCTTTCCTCTGTTAACTGATGTAAATGAAATCAAACATAAACAAGGTCCTCAATTTGAGAACTTAGACAGTAATAACCAATGTTCTATACAGTTGTTGATCTCACACTCCACACTAAACCGACTGATTGGAAATGACAAGGAATTAAATTAATAGTGCTGCTAATAGAAATGGAATAAATATGCTACTATAACAATTCTAAAAGCAAAACCAAATATTCGCAGAAAAGAAATGAACAACAATGCTATTTAGTAGAAATGAAAAGCAATTTGTAATGAACAGTAAAGTTAGTTTATCAGAATGAACAGCGAAGCTTTATAATTGAAATGAACAGCACAACAATATAGTTTGCAAAGAGTAATAATATGATTATGATGAAAAGGAATGGCAATGCGATTAAGTTAAAACATATACAATGAAACAATTCATAAACTCTTGAAACAAGGAACAGTAAAGCAATGTGATTCAAATAGATGGAAATCAAAACAAACCATCACAAGACTACGATTGTAATTAATGGTATAGAATAGCAAGCAGATCCACCAGGGTCGGGCCCTTAGCCTCTAATGAAGCACCACCAGACTACTTCAATATATAAGAATGGAACATCAACCAACTTATGTATTAATCATATGCAAAAATCTTACACGCAATTGTACTCTATTTTAATCAACAAGAGTTGATGATCAAAGTGAAAATATAATAGCAAGTTCTGAATAATGATAATTCCCCCCCAATATTTACAAGCATTGTCCCTTTTATAGGCCAAGAATATAAAACAAGAAATATCAGATAGACTTGGAAACAATGATCCCTCAAGATCAAGAGATCCTGAGGGATCTGCTCAATCTTCTAACTCCAGTCAACTCTTTGTCTTCTTGTGCTGATGCTGTGATTTTCCATTCTTATTCTTAACTGTATGATCTGATCTTGATGTCTTGTCTTGATATGGCTTCCTTGTGAAGGAACAACAGTTACTTTGTTTAATCTTTTCCTCTAGAATGGTAGTTTTCCATTTCTCCTATTTCCTGCATGGAAAAAGACAATAATTCACTAATTTTCCATGATCAATAACTCTCTAGTTTTCGCTATAATTCTTCGATATGTTACCATCTTAGAATATAAAGGAGTCATGATTCAAGAAAAAGATAAGGAAATAAATGTCAAATTCATACCTTTTCCATAGGTCAACACATCCCCCTGCTTACCCTTTTTCATGCCCTCATGAAAACCATGAAATTTGCATGCAAAGTAGTCAAAGAATAGGCTGGAGAGGGATAATAATGAAGTGGTCTAAAACCATGATTTGTAGCTAAAACTTCAAATATGGGCCATGTCTTCCCTTCAGGCAATTCATATATGGGCTTATACCCTTCCGCAAGATACCAGATAATAGGGCTTCGAAACCTACAACCAAGCCAATACGGGCCTTCCCTCAAGATGAGGTTACTATAGGTAACCAATCGATCTGCAGCTAACTTAAAGATTTTGTAGTTGAATGGCTTTCTGTCTTGTATATTCCAATTAGAAATCTTCCATCTGAATTTAGCTGCTACCAAGGAATTTTCTTTGATAGAGAGGAAATATTCTACCACTTGCTGGACAATTTCTTTATGGATGGGTCCCAAGGTCTAGATCAATCCCTCCTTTTTCATTAGGCTTTTATGTTTAGCCAACAGTTGTAATGGGTTTTTCGGTTCACCCTTGACCCAAAGATCTAACCCACTTTCTTGTCTCTGAAAAGTGTTATGGGCATTGAGCCACTTTAACTGGTTAATAACAAATGAAATAAGTGCTTGAAACTGTACATCACCCACAAAAGGACTGGGATTCTTTGCAATTTCCTCCTCCAATATAAAATTATGTAAATAAAACTCACAGAGTAATTATTGGACTTTTACTCCATGGTGTTTATAGCAGTTTATAAAATCATCAACAATTTTTAATTCTATATATTTCCCTGCCTTAACAACCTTAATTTTTAACTGTAAATATCTTTCTAACAAAAATAAAGCATAGTTTTTGGTAGGGGACCTACATGCTAGAACATATGTATATAAAGAACAAAGAGTATCCATTTGACTCATGACTGTTTTCAGTCTATTCTTTACCTCTTCAACTTTTTCTTCTGCCCTCCGATATTTATTGAAGGCTTCGTTCTCTGATGCATTGATGTTCTCTAATTGCTACTGTAATTCTTGGTATTTCTTCTGAGGAACAGTCTCTTCCTCAAGCTTCTCCAGAGTTCGTTGAGCCTATGTCAGATCCTCTTGGAGTTTTGCTACACCAGGGTTGTTGTCCATTGAAACCTCTTTGGGTTGAAGATCTATCTAGGTACTCCTATTACAATACTGAGTGCCTATAGTTTGTGTCTCTTTATCATGGAATGGAGTGCGTGAAGTTTGTGTTGCTTGTTGTTCCTTGTCGTTTTGAATAAATATGGGCTCGGTTTGAGTCTCTGTAGCCCTTGTATCATGGAGTTCAGTTTGGATCGCTGCATCCACTGTTTTCGAAGTTCTTCTTGAGATTTTCCCCCTTTTCAGTGTCCTTATCTTTCATCTGATTTGTTTCACTAAGTTTTGTAGCTTTTGCTGTTCCTTTCACAGCCTCTTAATTTCACTCTTATTTTTCTTGGGAGGAGCAGCTATTTCCTTAACTATTTCTATTCTTTCTAGGCTTGGTTGCTCAACTGGATTTTGTTCTTAAAGGGTTTTGCCTTTGCCCTAGCTAGTTTTCATATCCTCTGTTTGAAGCATCTCTTCAGTATTCTCATTATCCTGACTAAGTTCCTCTGGAGAGGTAACCCTAGCTCTAGAGAGGTCTACCACTTCCTGAGTGGCTTCTGCTCTTGCTTCTTCCTCATCATTTATTTCCTCTAATGTATTCTTGCCATGGGCAAAGTGTTCTTGTGATTACTTTGCGTCAGTATTGAGGTTGAGCAGACTTTGGGGCTGAATATACTCACTCATATTGGAAAAAACCTTGGCCAATTCATCCTCCTGCAATGGGTTTTGTGGCGGACTTGTGCTGGGGGTTAAGGGGAGTTCCACTTCCTCTCTCTCTTCTTCACTAGTGTGTTTAGTTTCTTCCTCCAATTATGATTCTTAGTTATCTCCTCCTTCGGGTTGTGAGGGTTGCTCGTTTTCAGAACTATGTAATTCTAAGGGTTGGTTACTACTACCTTGGAGGTTCTCAAAGATTCCCTTGCCTATTCTTAATCTGGAGCAGTGTCTATGTTTTTGAGATCTGCTTGATGTGCTGGTGGTTCTTTTTATTTTTGGGGCTGGTAAGGCTAGTCCCCCATCTATAGAAAACACCAATTCTTCCCAACTGGTCTATTGTTGAGCAAGGCTATAACTTACTAACAATCAAATTAAATAATGGTGGCTCACTACAGTACCTATATGACGGGATTTTTTTATGCTCTGAGCAGCGTCATGCAACAAAAAATTTAAATATGTAGGCAAATTTGTGGCACATTTCTGTTTTAGTACTAATAATAATTTGAGGTGGCATGGTCTTACCACATCCTTTCTCCCGTCGCATGGAATGTAGCTCTACACTACTCTAGCTCGTTCTGTCCATGGTTCTCCCAGACATGAAGACGAGGCTCCTTTTCCTTTAACGATCAGGTTCTGTCCCTCGTCCCGAAAGGTGGCCATGGCATCTTGAAGTCTCAATTTCTTATGTGTCTATATGGGTCCAACCGCTAATAGTCCAAATACCTTTGCAATTACTGTATCTGTCACTTTTATTCTCCTTCCTCTTACTATGGAATGATCATCCTGCAAATTCTACGAAAATTCGATAGCCACAATTTCATGGGGCTGCTGTAGTCGTGTAAAATAGGCGATCCATCCCGCTCTTACCAAAATTTATCATGCACCGTTGGAAACTGTTAGTACCTGTGGCTCGCTGCATACTGATCAACCTCCCATTTCTTCTAATTTGTACACACTATTAATTTTACACAGCAATACACTGAGATAACAATGGAACAACAAACTGTGCATATCGGATAACATCCCCTTTTCTAACATCAATACCGTTAAAACTTACTATTAAGGGATCTGATGCAGTCTAGTACCTCTAAATAAAAAATTGACACGTATGTAGGAGTGTTGTGGAAGTCACCTGTGCCCCAATGAAATGTGATAGGTCATCCTTGACTGGTTAAATGGAGGAGCAGCTTACTGGACGTCAATTGTATAGCATAGAAGGGGAAAGTTGTACATATTCATGACAGGATCACAAAAAGTATCGAGTTGCTGAAATTGAGGCTTATGATGAAAATCATGAATAGATATGGAGATGCTATGGAGTGATGTGAAAAAGGGAAGAGGACAGCTGACATAGGTAAAATGCTTATGTAGTCATTATGTCACTTAAACCATTATGATTGACTTTTTAAACGACATTTCATGCATAAAAGGTTCAAAAGGAATTGGTAACATAATCTCTTTTGAAATAAAGGTAAATAAATAAGAAAAGGGTTTATAATTACTATTGATGTTGAAAAATATGACTCTAATACCATCAGCAGAGCTCTGTTGCCCACAGATGTTTATAACCTTGACAAAGTTGCTTTTTCACCCTTGGAACCATAATCCTTTATGTATGCCTAGGAAAGTGCTTTGTGATGTCAGAATGGAGGCCATTGTGCTGGCGTGGTAACCAGTTGAATCACAATGCCATTCAACAGGAAGGAGTGAAAGGTGGGCAGGTTGACTCGTGATGAGACCTCCTATTCCAAGGACTTTTTTTTTTTTTTTTTTTTTTTCTTTTTTCTGATGTGCCCCTTGGATCATATCCCTGGTGTGGTGGCCATAGTGGGAATGCCACTTCACTGCTTCCTTATGATCATGGTAGGCTAGCTCTTGATGAGACCTGCTATCCTCCATCTGACAAATGATAGAATTGTTGGTAATCATATAGATATATATTTTCTTTCTTTTCCTTTTCTTTTATATAGCACTTCCTATTTATATATAGAGGATGGCTCAACACTCCTTAAGGGTAAGGATGGTGGAAGAAGTCTGAACATCTAAATAGAGGAAAATATGCCCTTATTCTTATTCAATAATAATAATCAAAGAGAATTATGAGAATTATGGAAGAACCAACATGATAAAAATAATCAATCAAATTAAGTTTTAGTGAAAATAAAGACAGCGAAGTGATATAGATAGTTGTGTCCTTTCCTTTTTCTTATCAATACAAAGCAATCTATTTAAAGATGACAAATTTTCTTTGATTTGCTTATTTCAGTAACCCCTAATTTTTGTGTCCTTGCATATATTTGTATCTTTGCCTTTAAAGGATCATGAAGAGTGAAACATTATTCACAAAAACTCTCAAAAAATGTTGTTTTTTAAGAGAAATAGCGAAAAATGCACTCAAAAAATTTTGTTCCTTAGATGGAATAACTGTTGTTCCTTAAGAGGAACAACAAAAAGAAAATATGCACACAAAAATATGGTTCCTTTAAGAGGAACGACAAAAAAGAAAAAAATTACATGCGAAATTGTTGTTCCTTAAGAGGAACAACAACTGTTCCTTAAGCAGAACAACAAGTAAAGCAAGCACAAAATAAAGTGCTCATCCTTCGGCGGAATAGCCTAAAAGCACTCCAATTTGAAACTATTGTTCCTTAGAAGGAATGGCAGAAAGTAAAAAAAATAGCGAAACTACTGTTCCTTTTAAAAGGAACATCAGCTGTTCCTTAAGAGGAACAACAACTGTTCCTTAAATGGAACATCTAAAGAATACACGCGGATTATTGTTCCGTTAAGAGGAATGGCAAATATAAGAGCATGCAAGACTACTGTTCCTTAAGAGGAACGACTGCTGTTCCTTAAGAGGAACAACAACTGTTCCTTAAGAGGAACAACAACTGTTCCTTAAATGGAACAATGAAAAATATGAACACGTAGAGTTGTTGTTCCTTAAGAGGAACAACAAAAATAGAAACATGCAAAAATGTTGTTCCTTAAGAGGGACGACTGCTGTTCTTTAAGAGGAACAACAACTGTTCCTTAAGAGGAATAGTGAAAATACAATCACGTGGAAGTGTTGTTCCTTAATAGGAATGGCTATTGTTCCTTAAGAGGAAGAGTAGTTATTCCTTAAGAGGAACAACAAAAATACAAACATGCAGAAGTGTTGTTCCTTAAGAGGAATGGCTGCTGTTCCTTAAGAGGAACGACTGTTGTTCCTTAAGAGGAACAACAACTATTCCTTAAGAGGAACATCAAAAATACAAACATGCAGAAGTGTTGTTCCTTAAGAGGAACAACAAAAATGCAAAAAATGCAGAGGTGTTGTTCCTTAAGAGGAAAGACTACTGTTCCTTAAGAGGAATAGTAGTTGTTCCTTAAGAGTAACAACAAAAATAAAAACATCAAATGGGACATGCAAAACTACTATTCCTTAAGAGGAATGGTTGTTGTTCCTTAAGAGGAATAACAACTATTCGTTAAGAGGAACAACACGAAAATGAAATAAAGAAACCTTTTGCTGCTCCTTAAATGGAACGACTGTTGTTCGTTAAATGGAATAACAATAAAAATCTGTATAAAAAAACCAATTTATACAAGCAAAATTAAAGAGAAAAAATTATGTACAAAATTCAGAAACAGAGGAATTGTTCAGTGAATTAATGTTGAGGAAGGGTTATCTTCCTCAGCAAGTATCTGCATAGTGGAATCTTCCCGTAATTGTTGGTGAAAGGATTCCCGAGTAAGCGGTTTGTGATAAAGTCGCACTCAATGACCGTTTTCTTTGAAAGAATGTCCAGATATGTCAATGGTAGTCAATGTAATGGTGCCATTGTCATGCACATTCTATATCTCATAAGGTCCAAGCCATCGTATCTGGAGTTTTCCAGGGAAATCCTAAAACCTGGAATCATATAGGAGTGCCCAATCTCCTTCATGGAAGATTTTATTTTTAATAAGGGCATCATGCCATTTTTCTCTTTGCTGTTGAATTAATGCGGTGTGTTGAACAACTGAGAGCCTGATTTTATCTAACTCATTGATTTGCTGTAATCTATTAGTCCAGGCCTCATTTAAATTCAAACCCACCTCTTGCGTGTTCTTAATGTTTGAATTCTGAATTCAATTGGAAAGATGGGTTCTTTTCCAAATACTAAATGATATGGTGAATACCCGATGGTGTTTCTCCATGTTGTTTGGTATGCCCACAAGGCTTCCGGCAATCTTGAAGCCCAGTCACATCTGTGTGATGCAACTGTTTTTGTAAGTATTGCCTCAATCACCTTATTAGTGCTTTCTACTTGGCCATTTCCGGTGGGTGGTATGGAGTTGTAATTTTGTGCTGAATGTGGTAATTTTTTAATGTTGTAGCAATTTTATTACCTACAAATCGCAGTCATCCATCCGTAATTATGTCCCTCGGGAGGTCATATCGCACAAATAATTGGAAAAGGAAATGTATTACAGAGTCCTTTGTAGCTCTTGGGAATGCCTCTGCTTCAATCTGTTAACACCCAGGTTGTTCTCTATGACTCCCAAGGGAATACGGCCGGGGTAACCACTAACCAATCTTTGGACTACAACTTCTAGCCCAGCTGTAATCAGAGAGGGCTCTCTCTGTAAGGTTTGTCACTGTTTTAATGAAATTTTAGGCTAGTTATGAAGTGAATGTTTGATTGTTTTTTATGTTTGGTTGGGAGGATGCTTCTGATAGTTTTTAGAGCGTTATTTGCAGATGAAAATAATCCATTGGGCAATGGGGTTTGTAACTGTTGCTTTCTTGAAATCCTGGTTTAGTGCAGCTGGAATTACAGGGCCTGTGTGTATTTCATAAAACAAACTGTAAATTGTGAGAGTGGAATGAAAAACAACTAGCAAAGAGCAATTAAGGATTCTTTACTAAGCTGGGTAGTGGGAAGGAGGTCTATTACTTAGGAGCAATTACTTGAATTCCTGAAATAACAGAGCACTGTGATGATATAGTATTAAAGGTAGCACTGAAGAATTACTCTTTCGATACCATAACTGAAGAAAACATATGAAATAGCTAGGATTGAGCTCAGGGTAATCAAAGATTAAGTCCTGGGACTATTCTTTTTCCTTGCCATTTAGATATTGAGTACATGTAGAGCATGAACGATATATGAAAGTATAGCAAACATACATGTAACAGAGAGTAACGAGAAAACTTATTGAGCCATGGAATACACAGGAATCCTGCAACTTTGAGCCATACACCATCAAGACATCAAGAGACA
>APFE031381046.1:7243-36757 GCA_000404065.3 Pinus taeda
CTGGTTTATTTCCATTTCTGGTTGTAAGCATATTTCAGTGTTTTCCATTAATGAAATGAAGTATTATTTCCGCTACATATTTGTGTATATGGTTATCTCTGTATTTTGTTGCATTCCTGTTTAAATCCAGATCAGTGATCAACAACAATGTGTATGTCTGACAAGATTCTTGCCCCCCTAGCACGATGCTGCTTCCAACTATTGAGATGGACAACTGACTTATGCACGGTGACAAATTTAAAGTACAACTTCTGCATGACTGTCTCAAGAGACGATACTTTATCAAGTATCGCTTTTCCCAACTCTACTTTGGTGGATGTTGTAGCTTGCTCTTCTCCTTGCTTGGCTGCTTGTAACTCCTTAGCCATGCGCTCGTTCTTAGCTATCAAGAATCTAACACTCGAGCTGGTGGCTTTGACATATGCCTTGGTAGCATCAGCCAATGTGGCTGGATGCTTGCGCACATCGGACATGAACACTCCTTCTTTGAACTATGCAGGAGATACATGGGCATCTGGAGTTGGAAATATACGTGATTGCACAACTTTGTGTTGTGAATTGTCGAAAGATATGTTGTGCACATCCACTTTTGAATTCTCTTCAAGGATTTTACTCTCTCCTTGATCGCTTGGGACTTGCTATACTCCCGAATTTGGTGAAGTCGGTGGGGTGACCTCTTATTTTTGAGGAATGAGGTCAATATCCTGATCTAACTCTAGATGAACCACATCTATTTCCATCTGCTCTAGCATTTGTTCAATCTCCTGAGTAAAGTCCTGCTCTTGCAACTGCTCATCCTGTCTGCTATGTGCCAACTTATCAGATGAATTAATAACTTGTATGGCCGTAATTTCATCAATGTGGGCATGTTGCACCTCCTGTTGTTCCTATTCCTACTACACTTCCTTCTCTCTTCTGTAAAACTCTTGTTCTACCCTTAAATGTTGCTTCAACTCCTGCAAATCCTTTTCTACTTCCTCCAACTTCTTCTTCTCCCTCTGTCTTTGCATGATCCTCTTGTCGCGTTGTCGCCTCTTTGCCTCAATATCCAAATATGCTCTTAACACAAGTGGATCTGCTTTGAACTTGTAGCTCTGCTCCACCTCTTCGTTGTCGGCAACCTCCATATTTCCTTTGTCAAGTGCACATTTGCTGCCCTCTTCTATTGATGATGATGCTACTCTTTGAGATGTTGTTGCCTTTTGCACTGCTAAAGAATTTACAACTATCCTGGCTACTTCATTGAGCCTTGAGAAGTTATAGCAGTATCTCCATGGTGTTAGTGTCAGTATTTGCATCCTTCCACCGGTGATCAAATATGCTCTTATAAAGTGGTCTTGGGGTGTCAAAGTCAATTTTTTGTCATTTCAGTGAGCCTTCAAGTAAAATTTGGTCACTAGGTATTAGGTCTAGGATTGTTTTCACTCCTTCCAAAGTTTTCCAAGTATTGGTCCACGTCACCATTCGGCTGAGTGTACCATCATTCAAATAGTTTTCATCATTATTTCAGGTTCCAATGGGTCATTTTGCACATTGTTTGTGCTTTAGTTGTGCTTAGCTAAGGCTCATTTCCCTCTCTTAGGGTTTTGAAGGTATTGCTTATTGCAAGGTCAGTTCATCATCAGAACTTGTATCTTAATGCTCATACACCTTCCCATATCCTTAATATACATTCTTAAACACTTCCCATCACTGATATCCTCAAATTCATGATTTTCCCACAAACCCTAGCCTATTGCTACAATTTGACACTTTTCTAGGTTAGGCCTTTGTTTTTCCCTTTCAAACCCCTTCCCATCACTCAATCCTTTAAATTCCACTTCCCCCTGCTTCTTAACATCCCTCCCAACTTCCCAAAATTTTCTCAAGAATTCAGAAGCCCCTCATCCCCTTCATTTCTACAAATCCCCTGTTCCACATATTGGGATAGTTTTTATTCAAATGATGTTTTTTGCCAAGAAAACATGAATTTGACAAAAGTGAGAGAGGTTGTTGTCAATCATAGACCAAGGAAAATAAACCTCCTTCAGTTTTTACACAAGTCTCATGGTTTGAGAGAAATATCTAAAACATCATTTGCCTCAGGAGAGTTGTTGCACTTCTAAAATGACCTTGGAGAAAAAAACTTTTATCCTAGATTGAATGTCTCAAAGACTTTCTTGATGAGTCAAATGATAACTAGACACAACAAGCTTTTCAATGAGATATCATGAGCTCAATTTGGAGTTGAGGAAGAGCTCCAAAAGTTGGCTGCAAGAGCACTTTGCATTTTGGGAGCCTCATTCTGCACATTTTTACAAGTCTTGGGAGTTTGAGATTTTGATAGGGCAAATGAGCTCCAAATTGAAAAATTCAAGATGTTATGGAAAGAAGATAGGAAGAGATTTCTAAAAAACTATCATGGGCTCAATTTGGACACCAGAAAATCCTCCAAATTTGGCCTGAAAAAAGGAACTATGAATAGAGTAGGAGGCATTGCACATAGAGGAGGGAGCGTTGTGCATAGGGCAGTTTCCCAAGTGTTAAATTGAATGGCGTTGCACATAGGAAGAGCAGTTGTGCATAGGGCTAGAAAGGGTCAAAACACTATCCTACCACCTAAAAGCATTGTGTTTTCCTTCTTTGGCCCTCAGCAAGTGTTACACTTAAGCTCCACCCTTGGCATTCAATTCATTTAATTGAGGTTAATTTGCTATGCCAAAATTAAAACCCTAAAATTATTCCATTTATTCCTTAAATACCCTAACCCTTTCTATACCTCCTTTCACTTATTCCTAAAAGACCCTAATCCCTCCCATATCCCCTTTCACCTATTTTCAAAAACCTAACCCCTCCTACATATCCCTCCATATCCCTTATTCCTTCATCCCCAAAGAAACATCCTAAAACCCTAGTCCCTCTCTCTCATTTTCATATTTTATACCCTCCTTCTCATTAGTACACCAATACCACATAAGATCATTTCCCCTTCCATTATTCCTAATCACCCATACTCAATCCTTCGATACCTTCTTTAGGGGTACACAGCTTCAAAACTTAGCAAACATGGACAAAGAAGACAAAGATTATGAGGAGGAAAATAGTGGCAGTGACAATTCAGGAGGTGAACCTTGGCATCAGAGAAAACCGCACAAGGGGGGCAAGATTATTAGGGAAGAACCATCAAACCTGAGAGAGTTGTTGGCCTCTCATTTCGTTGTCACTTGTTTTAGGCACCTAGGGTGTCATGAATTCTGTGAGCAGGTGGAGAGAGTTCAACAACATCTTGAGCTCACCAAGCTTTTTGTAGCCAATATCTATGATAAAAAAGTAACTCTTGCTGGGTTGACAATTATAGTTTCATCCTCCATCATTTTTTATGCCACAAGGATTCCAAATGTGGTGGAAAAATGGTATAAGGCACAATATTTGGATGAGAACTACTATGAGCCATACATCAAATCCAGGTACAGAAATGAAAAGAAGAGGACCTTTCCTTTCAGGTTCCTTGAAGACAAGTATGCCCCTAAGATGAAGATCATTATGAATTATTTTACATGTGAGGGCAAATTTTCTAGATTGTACACCTATCACATTAGGCTTCTTATGCACTTCACAAGAGTGAAAATGTTGAACATCCCATATTTTTTATTCAGGAACATCGAGAAGATGACTTACATTGTACGAAAAAAGCCATACCCCTAGCAGATGAATAGTCTCTATCACTATTCCCTGATCAAGATGATTGTGCTACATAATCTTAATCTCCTTAACGTCTCCTGGGAGACATTCATTGCTAATGACATTTTCAGGAGTCCTCATATTCCTCCACAAGTGCCTCAAGAAGTAGAAATACCTTCGAGCAGTGCTCAGGTAAAGAAAGAATAGAAGGTCAAAGATAATAAAGCCATTGAGGTGCCTAAGACCTACAAGACATACCATAGGGGGGCAAGAAAATTGTTTGTAGAAGATAGGCAAGTGTTTGCTCCACTTGGTGTGGAAGGGACCTTGCATTCTTCATCAACTCATAGGAAAATTCTTGCTCCACAAAATGTGGAAGGGGCTTTTCCTTCTTCATTAACACAATGGGTACACCAAGTGTATCAACTGCATAAAGGGAAAGGAAAATGTGTTGGAGGAAAGCCTTAACGATGAAGAGGAAAGGGATTTTCATTTGATGGAGGATGATGAACCAAAACAACCACACATCCATCATGGCATTGAGACAGTTGACTTGGAGTCTCAAGATGAGGCAACAAAGGAAAACATAATCATACAGGAGAAAGATGTATAGATCCAAGCATTGATGGACAGTTTGGCGAGAGCTAAGTATGTCTAGATTTTAGGCATCTGTGGTTCATTTCTTTTGAGCTTAGTCTCGGAGTATCTACAGTAGAACCCATATTTCTGTCAACTTTTCAAATCTCAACAAGGATCGATCCTCAAGACCAATCTGAATGATGTCATTTCATATATTGAACAAGAGAACAAGCAGCTAAGTGATGAACAAGTCCTCATGGAGTTGTAACTTCTTAAAGAAAATATGCAAAGTGATAAGGGAAAATCAGCAAATGCAAGAGGAAGAAACATTGGTCACCTTGACTACAAAACAAAGAATTGAAAAGGAAATTGAAGAGGATAGAGAAACTTGGCTTGACAGGGTCGCTTTTCATTTGGAGAACCTGCTCGAAAAGGCCAATAGGGACAATCGAATCACGAGGAACATGGCTTGCCATTACAGGACCCGAAACAAAATTTGTAATATAAGGGTCAAGCAAATGAAAGCAAGGCTCAGACGGGCACTTAAAGGAAAATAGGAGGAGGATAGGCTTAGGTTGCTTTATGAAGCCTCCTTGGCTCATCAAGATGCTTGATGGTTCTATTAGCCACAAATTTTGATCAAATTTGGAGGAATTTTCGCCTTTGACAAATTTTGGCAATTTTGAGACAGCAAATCTAGCTCTATGCGCAGCGCCACTAGCGCTGCGATTTTCTTAGGGAAAGCCAATGGAAAAATGGTTTGCATGTTTGGATTCAGAGTGATGAATACATGCTCCCTATGCATTTGCTAATATTTTGGACTAGAAGTAGTCTACCAAAAGGTCAAAAAACACTCCAAAAATGACCTTTCTACCCCTTTTTGGCCACACAAAAGCAGTCTTGGGAGAATTAGTATTTCAGCGGTAAAATGAGCTTCAAATGAAGAAATTCTAGATGTTTTGGAAATAAGACTTGAAGAGATTTCCAAAGAGCTATCATGAGCTCAATATGGATATCGAAAAGGTCTCCAAAATGGACTTGCAATAAGCAATGCGCATACTTGGGAACATAGTTTTATGTTCCTCAGCAAAATGTATCAAGTTTAGATTTGATTGTTGATGGTGGAGAATGATTAGACACTGGAAGTCTGAAATCATTCACCTGGTGACTCTAAATTAGTTTCGAGATCAAATCCAAGGACTTCACTGGAGAATGAACCTGACCAGCATAAACATGAAAGGAAAATATGGAAAGATTAGGTATTCAAGTTGGAATTTCATCCAAGACATTATGTTCTTTGTTATAAATTATTTCGTCTCTTTTCCCAAGAATGTCAACAAGGTTTTACAAAGTATATTGTATTAGAGAAAATATCCTAGACCTGCATGTGATTCCTTCCCTTTGAATATTGCGAATACAAAATATTTTCATGCCTTTGATCTTGATCAAGACCCTTCTTTCGAATCTTATGATGATTGTCTTCAAATTGATGAGCCTCAAGAGATCAAGAATAATTCTATAGCTTTTGTATATATTCCTATACCTTGTAAAATTCTAGATAGGTACAAGCCTCTGATTTTACCTCCTATATCCCATGCTTTCCCTAAAAATAATTACCTATATCTACCAAGATTTGATGGTGAATGTGACATCACTGCTAAGAGACATGTATTGAATTTTGATTCTTTTCTTGACCTTTTTGAAGTTGATGGAGAGGATGTCAGTATTATGATTTTTGCTCTTTATTTGTAAGGCAAAGCCAAGAGTTGGTTCAAAACCCTTCCTGATGCGAGCATCTCAGATTTCTAGCAGTTATTCAAAATTTTCCTCGACAAGTGGGTGGTAAACAAAACCCTTTCTTGATTCTAGAAGAGTATAACCAGCTGAAAAGACAGCCAGGGGAGACAATAAAACAATTTTATGCCAGATTTAACCAAGCTTACTGTTCGATACCTGTTAATATAAGACCTCTTCCTGATTCAGCTATCTTGCATTATCTGGAAGCCTTTGATCTGGAAATGGAGTTTCAGTTGAGAGAAAGGAACCTTACGACACTTGAAGAGATGCAAAAAATTACAGTAGATGTAGAGGCTAATATTTTCATCAGAAGGGAAAGGTGAAGGAAAAAGAGATGAAGAACATAGATCTAGAGGAATCAACATCTTTAGAGGTAAAGCTCAACATTTTGATAAGTGCCATGGAAGAGACGATGAAAAACATTACCACAAGGAATGAGTATGATGTTCAAGACCATGGCTCATTGATTGAAGAAAAACAAGTGGCTTATCTAGAACATTTTCTTTCTTATCCCAGTTTTCATAGATCTGATAATGATTGTTTTATAGATCAGCTTGGAGAAGAGAGATCTGTTGATCTGACATGTATGCTTGATGATGTGTTTTATACTGATGATATGCCTAAGTTTGATCAATACGATGACGATTATGTTCTCCAAATAGAAGTTGGTCTTGCAGACAAATCAACAACTCATTTGTGGAAGGAGGAAGTTCACTTTTAGCAGCTTGAATACAGTGATCAGTTGTTGCATATTAACTATGGAAGTGAGGAGGAAAGTGAAGAAAATTTTGAAGTAAGTGAAGGATCTTTGCCTCTTTGTTTTACTTCGTTTCAGTTCATCAGAGATAACTTTCGTGCAATCAAAAATCAACTGTCAATAAGTTTTGATCTTGACCATCTAGAGGGTAATGAAATCCTTGTTCAAGACTTCTCATATCTAGATTTGCAACCCTTGAATGCCATTGAATGTCAGGTTGTAGATGAAGACTTGGAAGCTGGCACATATGATCAAATGATGCAAGATGATTCCGCACCATTATGTTTTGAATCATTTCAAGTTTTGAAGGGAAATTTGCATATTATATCTTCAATAAAGGATGAGTAGCCTGTAGAAAATCATGCAATCTCATTGGAACCAATAGAAAATGGGTTGCAACAGTATTTTCAAGTTTTTCATGATCCAATAGTTGATGTGTTGGATGATATCTGTAGTCAAAGTCCTTCTTAATTAGTTAACTGTGAGCTTAAAAAAAGTATTGATACAAACTTGATTCGGCAACTAGTTTCTTTGTCATTTTCAGTAGGAGTCTCGTCACAAATCTCAGATGAAAGTTTGCATTCATGGTATGAGGAGAAGCAAATTAATCCATTGGATGAGCTAAGTCCCAATGGATGTGAATTTCAAGATCCTTATGCAGTATTTTTGGAGTCAGATAGAGAATCCATATTATTCAATCCCGGAAAATTTGGATCTGTTTACAAGTTTTCGTGGGAGTTTCATTTCAGTAGTTTTCTCTTGTTTCTCATAAGCAAGAACTTGCGGAGAGTTCAAATAGTAGCTAGAATGATTACTTGGTTGCATTGGTTGTTTCATTTCGCTTAATCAGGTGAGGAATGTGTTAGCGCTCAAATCTACCTTAGGCTAAAATAAGGTAAAACTCAAGGCTACATCAAACCACGCTCAGCCTCGTAGCTAGCCCTACGAGGACAAGAGAGGGCTCTCTTCGAGTCAATCTCAGAAAAAGGTAATAAATGAGGTCGAGATGACTGAATTGATAACTAATTTTAGGCTAGGTATGAAGTACAAGGAGTTTGAAATTGATTTTTTGAAGTTTTGTTGAATTCAAGGGAAAGGGCAATTTTTGGGTGCAGGGATCAGGCACAGTTTTTGTAGAGGTCTACTTGGGGAAAGATAGGCGATTGTTTTGATGCATTTAAAGAGAATGAATGGATAGATCAGACTGGAGGAGAGGTTAAGGAGAGCAAGAAACTTTCAAGGATTCTCCATAAACAGATGAAAACATGGAAAATCAAACAAACTTAAAGGCAGAGCATAGCAAATTTATGGATTCTACCTTAACACTTCATTTGTTCAATTGCAGAAGATAAGAGAAGGAAAGCGATATACATAAAAAACTCACAAATACTGAAATACGCACACCATCAACACATAAAGCCACATGAATCCCAAATAGTGCTGCAAAACCCTGGTCTTTCCTTTGTCGTAAAATGCAGATAAAATATGTACAATAGAGTCTCAAGCTATTCCCAAGAGTCCAACCCTAAAAATGACTAAGAAAATACATAATATAGGCAAGCCAACCCATTTCCTTGCCTCTAGGGGTCGAGCTCATCATCCTAGGAGCTATTTCAACCAATTCTAAACAAAGCACTACAATCTAGGCAGTCAAAACAACTTGCCTCTATAAGCTAGGAAACTAATTCATTCATTAAATTTTCACCTTTTTAGTGAATGAATCTTCTAGAATAAGTAAATAAGTGTCAAAATAACATAATGTTTCATTAATCACATCAAGAGGAGTGAAAAATCACATCACAAGTCAAAACTGGTCAAACTGGCTTCATTTCCTAAGCTGAAGATGAAAATTCTGCCAAAAACCCCTGTGCGCTGTACGCGTGAGCCCTATGCGCCGCGCGCTTTTCCACCTATTTTTTAGGAACTTCTCAGCATCGAAATTGAGCTCAGGTTGGCTTGTTGGAAAACCCTAGATGTCTACTTTCCAACCCAAGTGGAATTTTCCAATTTGGTGTCCACTTGCCCCTTCAAAAGTGCATTCTCCTAAAAGTACTTCCTGTTGGTGCAAAAGGTGGCAGAAAGGTGATTTTCATGGTGTTTTTGAGCCTTTTGGTCACCCAAAACTTGATGAAATGCTTTGGAAATATCTGAGCATGTATAATTCATCATGACAAATCCAAAACTACAAGCCATGTGTGATTTGGACCTCCCAATCTTATGGGTCGCGCGCGACGCGCTACGCGTTGAGCCAAAAAACCTGTTTTGCAAGCCAAAAATTTCAAAATGACAAAAGTTTCTTTGAATTTGCACAAATTCGGCATGAAGACCCTCTATCATGTATTGTGCCCTGCCAATGAAGCCTCAACCAAAATTTGGAGTGGATCAGGCTTTTTCCGTCGTTTTAGTGCCTTTCTCAATCGCCTCTTTAGGATCTTCATTTTTCGCTTTGCAAACATGCATGCGAGCCCAATAGTGATTTTTCATATGACGAAGCATGTCCTTGTCTCTATTTGCCTTCGCCAACAATTTCTCCAAATGATTTTTTACCCGGATGAGCATAGATTCTCGATCAATCGGTGTCAAATCACCGGGTCTCTTTCGGGCCAATTCTCGGTCTTCCCGGATTTGCCGCAGCTCATAAAGTGTATGTTCATCTTCCAGCTATTTGTTGCACTGCTCCAAGTAGTTGATCACCCACTTAGCCATCTGTAATTTCTTTTGCAGCGAGTCATTCTCAGCCCTTTGCTCTCGGATGATCTCCTTTAGCTCCAAGCTGGGAGAGCTAGCATCAACATCAATGATATCCGTGTCCTGAACTCCTGAAGGACCCTCATCAAACATGGGCCTCTTGCCCCTATCCTGGATCTGTACCTGTGCTGAAGAAGAAGGCGAGACCCCTTCCACATGATGTGGAGATAATACTCGTTGTGCTGATGAAGTCAACGAGACCCCTTCCACCCCCGGTGGAGATAGTACTTGTCGTGCAGATGCAAATAAGGCCATGTGGCCTCGCTGGTATGTCACATATGGAGGAGCACTTATATGCTCAGTCTCAGGAATTTCTGGCTAGTGTGAAGGCACTCCCTTATCATGAACTATCTCGGGAGGCGGCTGTAGCACTGAAAAGTAATCACGGGAGATGAAATCCTCCCAAGTAATGCCTTGCTGTGCCAACTGATGCATCACTATGATTTTGATCAATGCATAATGATATATGCTCTTATGCTGATGTGTTGGGCTCTTCCTCTGTACTAAAGGCACCATCCTCTCTATGTTGCGACACATGAAAAACGGAATGTTCATCATACTTACCCTCGTGAAATGCATCAACAAACGGACATGGTACGCATAGAGACGCGAGAATCTGCCCTCGCAACTGAAATATCGAATGATGAGTTTCATCAATGGTGCAAACTCATCTCTCAGGAATCTGAAAGGAAAAACTGTGCTCAAGTGTCTCATATACCCGGGTTTGATATATGGCTCATAGTAGGATCTGTCTAACAGCTGGCGTTTCCTCCATTCCTCCCCTAAATTTGGTATCCCGGTGGCCTAAGCAATAGTCTCGGGTGACAAGGTGAAATTCACTCCGGCAAGGTTTACATGACCATCCTGTAAATGTAGAACAAATAAATGGACTAGTTCCTGATGATGCTGAGTTTGTGAGATCATTTCACAGTATTGGAAACATGATTTGGCACCGAAAACAATCCATTGCAAGTGGGCAAGCTTGCAATTGAGCCAAAGAAATAGGCTCCTCCCTAACATGCTGACCACTTTTGCCACCTTTGTGATACCTCCGTGGCACATTTGGCACATTTACCTCTGGTGTAGAATCACTGTCATACTCCTGCTCATAGACTGACTTGGTCTCTGACATGACTTTGAAAACAAGATAGTTGGAATATATATGCTGATGTATAACTGTGTGCACAATTGACTGTAAACTGTTCTTTTGCTCTAAAAATGTTGTGACCAAGGGGACACAAATGCACAAGGGGATATTAGGAAAGGGAAAACATTTAGGGAATTAGGGAATTTGGAAATAAAAACAAGGGACTTAGAGAAGGGAATGGAAATGAAAATCTTGGATTTTAGGGTTTTGGGATGTTAGGTAGGGATAATGTGTTTTGTAGTAGAGGTGAGGGACTAGGATATGAGGGATTATAGTGTAGGCTTTATGAGGAAATTATTGGGGAAAAATAATGGTGAATTTGGGAATGGGAAACAAAGGGAAATGGGGAAAAAATGATAACCTTGGTTACACTCTGTTTTTGAAACCCTACAGCAATTTTTTGCATTCAAACCCTACAGCAATTTCATTGACAAAGGAGGGCTTTCCACTTGGTTTTCTAAGGCAAACATATCATAAATCCATTACATTAACCATTCAAAAACCAAGCAAAAGTCATGGATATGAGCCTACCTGCAAATTTGTGTGGAGAGGAGGTGATTTGGTGTATTTCCCAACAAATTTCGGGCTGAATACCCAGTGCGTCGCACGCCTCACCCAAAGCGCCGCACGCCTCTGATGCGCCGCGCGCATGTAATTTTACACTGCGTTTTTGTGCCTGATGCACCGCGCGCCCCTGATGCACTGCACACCCAGTCCAATGCGTCGCGTGCCAAGAAACTGCTCCAACTTCCTCACAAATTCACAATTTTGCTTTGGAATGGTGTTTTTCACTCTTGGCATGTGGAATGAGTTTAAAATGATGTGAAATATCTTTATAAAGACTCCCTTTTGATTTTTTCTTGGTCCATAACCCATTTTGTTATGTTTTGTCATTGACACTTTTTCAGGATTAATAGACTTCTGACCTTTTTGGTTTCCTCCTTAAATTTGGTTGAAATAATGATTTTATTTAACCATTTTTGCAGGGATAGCTGTGATATGATCTGGCAAAGGATCCCAAGGCTGCGCTTGGACGATTCCAGAACTGAAATTTTTGAAATTTTTTTACAAAAAATGAGAAGACGACTTATCTTCAAAACAAAGTTTTGAAGAGAAGTCCTAATTTATTTGTATAATGATGAAAATTATTGAAGTAACCACCTATCGAGGACATCCCTTTGGCCTACTGGTCTTCTTAGACTTTGCAAAACAAGATTGACTCAACCCTAGACCTAATGACCAAGAACCATTGTTATGACCTAGAAATTTGAAACATGACTGTAAATGACCTTTGAAGACTTGTTTTTATGAATAGACCTGAACCAGCAGTGCCAAGCACGAGGGGAATGAGTGACACAAACCATTCCGTCAAAGTTATGGCATGCCTAATGAAATGCAACTGATCGAAAATAATGGGACACCTAAACATGAAATGCACAAAAGAGCTTTGATCTCTGATGGAGGGATAACTAGACCGACTATAACGTTGGCTTCAATGGGGATGGCAGCTCCTTGGAGATGCCAAGAACTGTAGATCTCTGTAAGAGCTAGACAGTGTCGTCATTTATTGGGTGATCGAGTCATTATTCTAACACAAAATTTTGACAATTGAACTGAAAAACCAAAAACCACTTTGACCAAAATAGACTTGAAACTAAAAGACTGATACAACTGACTTGACAAACTTAAACTAGCTAACTTCCATTTTCAGAATTATAGCCTTCACTGTGGGCCCTAGATTGAAGATGAGAAGTTAGTATACATGTGCAATAAAACAGAAGTAAAACGATATGTAAAATGATGATGAAATGAGTAGAAAATACTCAGAAGTAGTATCTCTTTAATAGCCAACCATTAATCGGCCCTCCAGGACATTCATCTCCATTCATTTCTTTGAGAAGGAAAGCATTTTGGCCACGATACGCTGTAATCTTGTAAGGACCCTTCCATAAATTTTCAAATTTGTCGTGCTTTCCTTTGTCTTAATGCTGAGCATCCCACCTCAAAACTATCTCATCTAGCTGAAATGTGTCCGCTTTTGCCTTCCGGTCATAAATCTTCTTAATGCGCTCTTGCAACTTGCAAGTGTTTTGAATACCTCCTCTCATGTCTGCTGTAAATGGATCATCTGATTAATCCTTCTCTGCATATGATCTTCCTCACTACCGGCTTCTTGAAGCAATTTGACTACCGGGACAGCAAGTGAAGTGGGAAAAACTGTGTTTTTCCCGTACACCAGCTCAAAATGAGACATGCCAATAGAATTTTTCTGACTCACCCTATTAGCCCATAGTGCATTTACTAACTTCTTGTGCCATCCCTTTTTATTGATTTCCAGGAATTTCTTAATGATATTAACCAAAGATTTATTAGATGACTCCGCCAATCCATTTCCCTGAGGATGGTATGCGGTTGAATGTCCCAAGTTAATATTGTACTTATAGCAAAACTCGAACATCCTTTTTGACTTGAATGCCATTGCATTATCTTTGATTAACTTACGTGAACATCCAAAACGTGACAAAGTATTGGTTTCAAGAAAAGAGATAATTACCGCATCCGTAGCTTGTCAAGTAGGAATTGCTTCAATCCATTTCATGAAGTAGTCTGTGGCTGTCAATATCCATCTATGCTGTCCTGATGATGCCAGATGGATTTCCCTGATGAAATCCAATCCCCACTGCTGAAAAGGTGCACTAATTTTGATTGGTTTGAGAGGCAAAGGCTGTAGTTTCTGCTTCCCTTCAAAAATTTGGCATTCATGACAATTTTTAATAGCCTTATATCCATCTGAAAACAATGAAGGCCAATAATAACCTGCCCTTAGAATCTTGTTCGCAGTGGTTTTCCAAAACAGATGGCCTCCACAGTCACCTCTATGAAATTCTTCCACAACTCTTTTGGCTTCTTCCTCTACCAAACAATTCAATAACAATCCACCAGGGTATTTCCAAAACAATGCTGAATCTAATATGCAGAATTTTTCATCTTTCAATTTCAATGTTCTACTCTTATTTCTAGGAATTCCGGGAGGTGAATACACATTTTGAAGTACATATAAAATGTCAGCATACCAAGGAGAGGAAAGAAACATTTTAGATACCTGAACTGATGAATTCTCCTCATCTTCATCGGACATGGCAGCAATCAAATTTATATCTAGAATTTGCAGATTCGTTTCAACCATTAACTTGGCAAGTCCTTGTCCTTTGATTAGTTTGGTTGGTTTAATTTCCACAACATACTCTAAAAACGCAGCAATCCACTTACCCTGCCTGCCTTCTGAATCTGCCTGTACTAAAATATCTTTAACTGCTGCATTAGGAACATAGGCTAGAATGTGGGAATGCAATATATACACACGGAAATATTTCAAGGCCTTTACAAGCGCAAGTGCTTGCTTCTCAATAATGTTGTATTTCAATGCTCCATCTCTTATAATCCGACTGAAAAAAGCAATGGGCTTTTCAACTCCTTCACTTTTCTACATTAATACAGCTGCCAAAGTGTGCTCAGAAGCAAATGAGAACAAAATAAAATACTGCGTGTAGTCTGGGCTAATTAAAATAGGAGCTGAAGAAATAGATAACTTTACTAAATTAAATTATTTCACTTCCTCTTTGGTCCACTTTACTTGACTGTCCTTTTTCAGCATGCTCGTGATTTCTCTAAGATGCTCCACTAGATTTGGAATGAAGCGACGCAGAAAATTCAGTTTACCATTAAAGGACTGTATTTCTTTCTTGTTCCGGGGTTGTTCAATTTGTTGAATGGCTTCAACACGTGCAGGGTCAATATGGATGCCGTCTTTAGATATGATGTGGCCAAGAAGCTTGCCGTCATCCATGGCAAAAAGACTCTTTTTCGGATTTAGCGAAATGCCATATTTTCTGCACTTTTGGAAGACAATTTTCAAATGATACAAATGTTCTTCATCAGAATTTGAAAACACAGTTAAATCATCAAGATAAACAACTAAAAATAAATATTTCTCATTGGCGAAAGCCATGTCCATTGCACGCTAAAAGGTGGCTCCTACATTCTTCAAACCAAATGACATTTTTGCATAACGAAACGTTCCCCACGGAGTGGTAAATGCTATCTTGTCATGATCATCTTCATGCACTAGAATTTGATTATATCCTGAATAGCCATCGATTAGTGGCATCCTTGATGCTCCAACTACTCGCTATAATATGTGGTCCATTTTTGGAAGCGGATAATTGTCTTTTAATGAAACCTTATTCAAATTTCTGAAGTCAATACATAAACGAATCTCACCTGTTTTCTTTCTCACGAGCACCAAGTTTGATATCCAATCTGAAAATCGGATAGGCACAATGATTCCTGACTTATACAATCTGTTTACCTCTTTTTCAATTGATGGTAGCAGCTTTGGATTGATTCTCCTCAACTTTTGACGAAAAGGCTTCTGATTTGACTTAATGGGAATAGCATGCTGAATGATATTTGTGTCATATGTTTTTAAATCTGAGTAATCCCATGCAAAAACATCAGAAAATAAAGACAACAATTTCACATATTCTGCCTTTACCTTTGGCGATAATGACTTTGATAATTTTACCATCTTGGGATTCTCAGCTAGCCCAATGTTTACTTCTTCAACACCCTTTTCAGTTGGCCTCAATGTTGGTTTACGAGCTACATCATCTTGGTTGAAGAGTTCTTCCAAAGGGATCAATCCCTTAGGAATGACATTATCTTTCAGTTGCAACACTTCCATTTGATTTACTTGTATATCATCTCTACCATCATCATGTTCTGTATCTATAGAGGTATCTTTGAACTTACCCTTACTCTGCAGAAACTGATTAATCTCCTCATCATCCTGAAAGACTTGCCAACATCGCTGATTTTCTGGAATGGTGGGACGTGTTTTACATGAATCTCAAACTTGTTACTGGAATTCATCGGAATTTTTAAGTTTCTTGCTACCTTAGCAAGTCCATCAGCAACACCATTTTGTATGCGAGGCACACATGTCAAGGTATGATCAGAAAATAACTTCAAAATATCTAAGACTGCATTTCGATAAGCTCTCATGCGAGGATGCTTGGCTTGAAACTCACCTTTAACTTGCTTTATTACCAATTCTGAATCACCATAGACTGCAATCTTTTTCGCTTTCAACTTTCTAAGAATCTTAAGGCCAGCAATTAGAGCTTCATATTCCGCTTCATTATTAGAACAATCAAATGCTAGCTTGTAGGAACACACTGTCACTTTGCTTGGAGCCTTATCCGTAGCAGAAAATGGACTGTGAATCCAAACACCAATTCCAACTCCATCACTACCGACTGCGCCATCAAAATCTATGGTCCAAAGACCATCTTCATCATCCTCTAAATGCTGAAATTGTACCGGCTCTGATTTTTCTATTTGCTGCCCATTTTCTTTAGCTGATTGCTCCAGGATAGTTTGCTTTTCTCTTCTTTATTTTTGCAGAACTTCTCTAAAATTCTCAGTGATTTCTGGTATATCTTCCGCCTGAACTAACTGACTATCTAGAGCATTAAGACTATCAACAAGCAACACAAACGACTCTAAATCTATATGTACATAATTTACAGGATGATTGATTGGCTTCTCTTTGCTGGTTATCATGTATTTCATATTTTGCTCTCGATATAACTTTCTCATTTGACCAAAGACTGGAATTGTTGCATAAGAGAAATCTAACTGGAGTGTACCTTTTAATTTTGCTCCCGAATATCTCGAAAGGAGCATTCCAAATCGCGGAGGAATGTCCGCCACAACCACATCCATCAAGACATTCTTCACTGGAATTTGGTCTAAGCTAACAACCAAATCTTTGATGACCCTGATACATCTCACATGGCTGGAATCAAATGAATACAAATCATGATATCTCCTTGTAATGTCTAGTCCCAACTTTTCCATGATCACCTTTGGCATCAAATTGTGCAAATCACCTAAATCGAACATAGCATTGTGCAAAACATATTCATGCAATCTCAAACTAATATAAAAGCGAGGAACATCACTATCATGGGACTCACCATCCAATGCTGGCCCAAATATCAATTGTGACTGATCATCTTCAACATTTACCGTGTCAAACATTGGATCAAAATTTAGAATTTTAGAGACTTGACCATGGTAGCTGCTATTCTTCATGATTTCTGTCAAAGGAATGGATATTTTTAATTTGGAAATTTCATTTTCCAAACTAAATGTTGAAACCTTTTCGACTTCTTTGACCGGAACTTCCTTCTTATCCTTGATTATACTTGCCTGATTTGTCCTTTCTGCTGATGGTACTTTGCTGGTTGTAGGATCAATTGTCTCCTTTCCTTTCTTCTGTGGTATGGGTGAATCCGTCTTTGGTGCTGTAGCTTCTTTTCTTTTCTGAATTGGATTGATGGGCACATCTCGGTTCCTCAATGAGTACTGCTTCTGTTGAGTGGACAAGGCATTCAAATATCCTCTTTGGTAATCATCTAAATCTACATCATTTGCTAAGATAAAATCTTCATCTTGCTGGGCGCCTGAACTTTCTCCATACTCTTCTTCTTCAGTGATGTAAATGGGCAGATCATCAGGAGTAAAGAAGTGATTTTGGTCCCCTACTACATCAGCATCGTCATCTGAATCTTGACTCACAAAATTCTGCAAAATAGGAGTCTTGATCTGTTGTTGGGCTGCCAGCTCTTGTGCTCTTTGTTCACGCTGCTTAATTCTGAATTGTGGTTGTTGCTGGCCACGGTAATTTGGATTACGAATCTGCGTTTCTGATTTGTCAAGGTTCATTCTTTTGAACATTTTTTCCATATCATGAAGCCAAGGCGGTTCTGATTTAGACTCTTCCTTTATAGTCACTCTTTTCTCTGCTTTCAACCGTGCTCTCTTATCATTCAAATTCGCCTCAACACTAACGACGATATTTTGCATCTCTTCTAAGGTAGGCAGATCTCTCTCTCATAGTGAATAAGCCATTTCCAGATCAAAACCATCTAGGAATTTAAGAAGAACTGACTTTTTAGATGGTCTTAAGTCATCTGGAATTGCATTATACACTGCATTAAATCTGATAACATAATCCTGAACGAACTCACCAGGATTACGCTTGATGTTGGTATACTCTGAAGTGATTTGCAACGAATCTTTCTTCATCTCCCACCAATCTAGAACCAAGGTCTAAATTTCCTGTAGTGTATTGATACTCCTTGCTTGTAAAGCTCTGAACCATTTACTAACCTCTCCTCCAAAAGTCTGGGCAAACAATCTCATTGAAACATTTTCCGCATCAATTTCATGCAGGTCGAAAAAGTCCGTCATTCGGACAATATGCTGCTGAGCTGATATAATTTGTGGTGTTCCATCAAATATAGGAATCTTGCTCTGATAATTAGGAGGCATAAGATCAAAATTGGCCGACAAAGCAAGGGATGCAAATCTAGCAGCCATGGTTCTTGGTGGATTTACAGTTAGCCTTGGAGATGTTGGTGGAGTAGGTGCAGCTGAGGTGTGAGGTGTATGAGGAGGTGTGTGTGGAGGAGATGCAGTTTTAGGCATGGAAACAGTAGATGAAGGCGAATTGATTGCAAACATTTGATCAAAAATATTGGGTTGCACAGGGATGGTAGGAATGAAAGGCGGTTCAGTAGGATGTCTAGAGGTAGATGCCGCAATGGATGATCCAATGGTAGTAGATGCAGTTTCTAGAAAATCAATGATATTCGTAACTTCAATTGTTCTTTGGAGTTGTCTTAAAATGAAATTCTCAATAGACATGTTAGACTTTTCAATTTGAAGGGCGGCCGCGAAATCAGGATCTGGAACTATAGAAGCAAGAGAATTTTCAGACTTGGTTTTGAACAATGACAGTTCAAACTTCTCATCAAAAGGAAGTTCTTCAAGATATTCAAAAATTGCAGGACACGAATGGGATTTAACCATGGGAGTTGCCGAGCTTTCTTGACGAAGGATTTTTCCAATCAAGTTTGGATTCTCGTAGATAGGGGGTGGGTTAGGATCTGGATTAGCTCTTGTATGTCTTTTTGAAGCCAGTGTGTTTTTCAAAAGATCAAAAGAATAGAAATAATTCAGCCAATCGAATTCTAGACTCAATCATCCAAAGGTCTAGGGCGAGGAAATTTACTGGGGTGATTTGCAAATCAAGTGTTCAGAAGCTAACCGGAGATCGACTGAAGCAGCATTTATCTACTTCTGCTTATGCATAGCAAGAGCATTTCGAAAGCTACCTGGCGTGACTTCAGACTCTGTCTAAGACTCATGAAACAAACTCATCAGCAAGTAAACCATTGAGATTTCTTCCCCAGTATGGTCGCCACTATGTTAGCGCTCAAATCTACTTTAGGCTGAAATAAGGTAAAACTCAAGGCTACATCAAACCACGCTCAGCCTCGTAGCTAGCCCTACGAGGACAGGAGAGGGCTCTCTCCGAGTCAATCTCGGCAAAAGGTAATCAATGAGGTTGAGATGACTGAATTGATAACTAATTTTAGGCTAGGTATGAAGTACAAGGAGTTTGAAATTGATTTTTTGAAGTTTTGTTGAATTCAAGGGAAGGGCAATTTTGGGTGCAGGGATGAGGCACAGTTTTTGCAGAGGTCTACTTGGGGCAAAATAGGCGATTGTTTTGATGCATTTAAAGAGAATGAATGGATAGATCAGATTGGTGAGAGGTTAAGGAGAGCAATAAACTTTCAAGGATTCTCCATAAACAGATGAAAACATGGAAAATCAAACAAACTTAAAGGCAGAGCATAGCAAATTTATGGATTCTACCTTAACACTTCATTTGTTCAATTGTAGAAGATAAGAGAAGGAAAGCGATATACATAAAAAACTTACAAATACTGAAAGAAGCACGCCATCAACACATAAAGACACATGAATCCCAAATAGTGCTGCAAAACCCTGGTCTTTCCTTTGCCAAAAATGCACATAAAATATGTACAATAGAGTCTCAAGTTATTCCCAAGAGTCCAACCCTGAAAATGACTAAGAAAATACATAATATAGGCAAGCCAACCCATTTATTTGCCTCTAGGGGTTGAGCTCATCATCCTAGGAGCTGTTTCAACCAATTCTAAACAAAGCACTACAATCTAGGCAGTCAAAACAACTTGCCTCTATAAGCTAGGAAACCAATTCATTCATTAAATTTTCACCTTTTTAGTGAATGAATCTTCTAGAACAAGTAAATAAGTGTCAAAATAAAATAATGTTTCATTAATTACATCAAGAGGAGTGAAACATCACATCACAAGTCAAAACTGGTCAAACTGGCTTCATTTTCTGAGTTGAAGATGAAAATTGTGCCAAAAACCCCTGTGCGTCGCGTGCCTGAGCCCTATGCGCCGCACGCCTTTCCACTTGTTTTTGGGGCACTTCCCGGCATCCAAATTGCGCTCAGGTTGGCTTTTTAGAAAGCCTTGGATGTATACTTTCCAACCCAAGTGGAATTTTCCAATTTGGTGTCAATTTTCCCCTCCAAAAGTGCATTCTCCCGAAAGTACTTCCTGTTGGTGCAAAAGGTGGCAGAAAGGTGATTTTCATGGTGTTTTTTAGCCTTTTGGTCACCAAGAACTTGATGAAATGCTTCAGAAATAGCTGAGCATATATAATTCATCATGAAAAATCCAAAACTACAAGCCATGTGTGATTTGGACCTCCCAATCTTATGGGTCGCGCGCGACGCGCTACGCGTTGAGCCAAAAAACCTGTTTTGCAAGCCAAAAATTTCAAAATGAAAAAAGTTTCTTTGAATTTGCACAAATTCGGCGTGAAGACCCTCTATCATGTATTGTGCCCTGCCAATGAAGCCTCAACCAAAATTTGGAGTGGATCGGGCTTTTTCCGTCGTTTTAGTGCCTTGCTCAATCGCCTCTTTAGGATCTTCATTTTTCGCTTTGCAAACATGCATGTGATCCCAATAGTGAGTTTTCATATGACGAAACATGTCCTTGTCTCTATTTTCCTTCACCAACAATTTCTCCAAATGAGTGTTTACCCGGATGAGGATAGATTCTCGATCAATCGGTGTCAAATCACTGGGTCTCTTTCGGGCCAATTCTCGGTCTTCCCGGATTTGCCGCAGCTCATAAAGTGTATGTTCATCTTCCAGCTATTTGTTGCACTGCTCCAAGT
This sequence comes from Pinus taeda, assembly GCA_000404065.3. Lineage (NCBI taxonomy): Eukaryota > Viridiplantae > Streptophyta > Pinopsida > Pinales > Pinaceae > Pinus > Pinus taeda. The sequence goes on from APFE031381046.1 coordinate 28,090, forward strand.
AGTTGATCACCCACTTAGCCATCTGTAATTTCTTTTGCAGCGAGTCATTCTCAGCCCTTTGCTCTCGGATGATCTCCTTTAGCTCCAATCTGGGAGAGCTAGCATCAACATCAATGATATCCGTGTCCTGACCTCCTGAAGGACCCTCATCAAACATGGGCATCTTGCCCCTATCCTGGATCTGTACCTGTGCTGAAGAAGAAGGCAAGACCCCTTCCACATGATGTGGAGATAATAATCGTTGTGCTGATGAAGTCAACGAGACCCCTTCCACCCCCGGTGGAGATAGTACTTGTCGTGCAGATGCAAATAAGGCCCTGTGGCCTCGCTGGTATGTCACATATGGAGGAGCACTTATATGCTCAGTCTCAGGAATGTCTGGCTAGTGTGAAGGCACTCCCTTATCATGAACTATCTCGGGAGGCGGCTGTAGCGCTGAAAAGTAATCACGGGAGATGAAATCCTCCCAAGTAATGCCTTGCTGTGCCAACTGATGCATCACTATGATTTTGATCAATGCATAATGATATATGCTCTTATGCTGATGTGTTGGGATCTTCCTCTGTACTAAAGGCACCATCCTCTCTATGTTGCGAGACTTTAAAAATGGAATGCTCATCATACGTACCCTCATGAAATGCATCAACAAACGGACATGGTACGCATAGAGACGCGAGAATCTGCCCTCGCAACTGAAATATCGAATGATGAGTTTCATCGATGGTGCAAACTCATCTCTGAGGAATCTGAAAGGAAAAACTGCGCTCAAGTGTCTCATATACCACGGTTTGATATATGGCTCATAGTAGAATATGTCTAACAGCTGGCCTTTGCTCCATTCCTCCCCTAAATTTGGTATCCCGGTGGCCTGAGAAATAGTCTCGGGTGACAAGGTGAAATTCACTCCGGCAAGGTTTACATGACCATCCTGTAAATGTAGAACAAATAAACGGACTAGTTCCCGATGATGCTGAGGTTGTGAGATCATCTCACAGTATTGGAAACATGATTGATGCTGAAAACAATCCATTGCAAGTGGGCAAGCTTGCAATTGAGCCAAAGAAGTAGGCTCCTCCCTGACATGCTAATCATTTTTGCCACCTTTGTGATACCTCCGTGGCACATTTGGCACATTTACCTCTGGTGTAGAATCACTGTCATACTCCTGCTCATAGACTGACTCGGTCTCTGACATGACTTTGAAAACAAGATAGCTGGAATATGTTGATGTATAACTGTGTGCAAAATTGACTGTAAACTGTTCTTTTGCTCTAAAAATGTTGTGACCAAGGGGACACAAATGCACAAGGGGATATTAGGAAAGGGAAAACATTTACGGAATTAGGGAATTTGGAAATAAAAACAAGGGACTTACAGAAGGGAAGGGCAATGAAAATCTTGGATTTTATGGTTTTGGGATGTTAGGTAGCGATAATGTGTTTTGTAGTAGAGGTGAGGGACTAGGATATGAGGGATTATAGTGTAGGCTTTATGATGAAATTATTGGGGAAAAATAATGGTGAATTTGGGAATGGGAAACAAAGGGAAATGGGGAAAAATGATAACCTTGGTTGCACTCTGTTTTTGAAACCCTACAGCAATGTTTTGCATTCAAACCCTACAGAAATTTCATTGACAAAGGAGGGCTTTCCACTTGATTTCCTAAGGCAAACATATCATAAATCCATTACATTAACCGTTCAAAAACCAAGCACAAGTCATGGATATGATCCTACCTGTAAATTTGTGCGGAGAGGAGGTGATTTGGTGTGTTTCCCAACAAATTGTTGGCTGAATACCCTGTGCGCCGCGTGCCTCTGATGCGCTGCACGTGTGTAATTTTACACTACATTTTTGTGCCTGATGCGCCGCGCGCCCCTGATGCACTGTGCGCCCAGTCCAATGCGTCTCATGCCAAGAAACTACTCCAACTTCCTCACAAATTCACAATAACACTTTGGAATGGTGTTTTTCACTCTTGGCATGTGGAATGAGTTGAAAATGATGTGGAATATCTTTATAAAGACTCCCTTTTGATTTTTGCTTGGTCCATAACCCATTTTGTTATGTTTTGTTGTTGACACTTTTTCAGGATTAATAGACTTCTGACCTTTTTGGTTTCCTCCTTAAATTTGGTTGAAATAATGATTTTCTTTGACAATTTTTGCAGGGATAGCTGGGATATGATCTGGAAAAGGAGACCAAGGCTGCACTTGGATGATTCAAGAACTGAAATTTTTGAAATTTTTTTACAAAAAATGAGATGACGGCTTATCTTCAAAACATAGTTTTGAAGAGAAGTCCTAATTTATCTGTATAATGATGAAAATTATTGAAGTAACCACCTATCGAGGACATCCCTCTGGCCTGCTGGTCTTCTTAGACTTTGCAAAACAAGATTGACTCAACCCTAGACCTAATGACGAGGAACCATTGTTATTACCTAGAAATTTGAAACATGACTGTAAATGACCTTTGAAGACTTGTTTTTATGAATATACCTGAACCAGCAGCGTCAAGCACGAGGGGAATGAGTGACACAAACCATTCAGTCAGAGTTATGGCATGCCTAACAAAATGCAAATGATTGAAAGTGATGGGACACCTAAACATGAAATGCACAAAAGAGCTTTGATCTCTGATGGAGGGATAACTAGACCGACTCTAACAGAATGGATCACTTAGAGTAGGGTATGATTAATAAGCTCACAGAAGTGAGCATGGTTCAGTTAGTTTTAGAGTTAGTTTGTGTCGTCAATTCGTCAGTTTTGAGTCATGCATTTATGTTTGATTTTTTGACCATATTGGCCTACATGGTTAGGCACTTTGTCTACAGTGTTCTTAACACCTCCAAGGAGCTACCATCCCTAATAAGGCCAATGTTAGTGTCAGTCTTTGCAGCTTTCCACCAGTGATCAAATATGCTCTTATAAAGTGGTCTTGGGGTGTCAAAGTCAAATTTTTGTCATTTGAGTGAGTCTTCAAGTAAAATTTGGTCACTAGGGATTAGGTCTAGGATTGTTTTCACTCCTTCCAAAGTTTTCCAAGTATTGGTCCATGTCACCATTCAGCTGAGTGTACCATCACTCAAAGAGTTTTCGTCATTATTTCAGGTTCCAATGGGTCATTTTACACCTTGTTTGCGCTTCAGTTGTGCTTAGGTAAGGCTCATTTCCCTCTCCTAGGGTTTTGAAGGTAATTTTTCCTGGATGGTCAAATCATCAAAAAACCTTGTATCCTGATGCTCATATACCTTCCCCTATTTTTAATATACCTTATTAAACACTTCACATCATTGATATCCCTCAAATTCATCATTTGCCCACAAACTCTAGCCTATTGCTACAATTTGACACTTTTCTAGGTTAGGCATGTGTTTTTCCATTTTGGACCCCTTCCCCTCACTCAATCCTTGAAATTCCACTTTCCCCTACTTCCTAACATCCCTCCCTACTTCCCAACATTTTCTCAAGAATTTAGAAGCCCCTCATCCCCTTCATTTCCCTTCATTTCTACTAATCCCATGTTCCACATATCGGGATAGTTTTTATTCAATTGATGTTTATGACTAAGAAAATATGAATTTGAGAAAAGTGAGAGAGGTTGTTGTCTATCATGGACCATAGAAGAAAACCATCCTTCAGTTTTTACACAGGTCTCATGGTTTGGGAGAAATCTCTAAAACATCATTTGCCTCAGGAGAGTTGATGCACTTCTGATATGACCTTGGGAAAAGTGATTTTTCTCCTAGCTACAATGTCCAAAAGACTTGCTTGATGAGTCAACTGATAACTAGAAACATAGATATTTCCAATGAGCTATCACGAGCTCAATTTGGAGTTTAGGAAGGCCTCAAAAAGTTGACTGCAACAGCACTCTGCATTTTGGCAGCATCATTCTGCACATTTTGACCAATCTTGGGAGATTGAGCTTTTGGCAGGGCAAATGAGCTCCAAATTGAACCATTCGGGATGTTTTGGAAAGTTGACAGGAAGATATTTTGAGCAAGCTATAATGGGCTCAATTCGAACACTAGAAACACCTCAAAAATTTGTCTGCAAAAAGGCATTGCGCATAGAGAAGGAGGCGTTGTGCATAGAGGAGGGAGCGTTGTGCATAGGAAGGGAGCATTGTGCATAGGGCAGTTTCCCCAGTGTTAAATTGAATGGCGCTGCACATAGGAAGAGGCATTGCACACCTGTAGGTAGCGCTGTGCATAGGGCTAGCAAAGGCCAAAATGCTCTCTTGCCACCCAAACGCATTGTGTTTGCCTTCTTTGGCCCTCAAGCAAGTGTTACGCTTAAGCTTCACCCTTGCCATTCAATTCATTTACTTGAGGTTAATTTTCTATGCCAAAATTAAAACCCTGAAATTCTTCGATTTATTCCTTAAAAATCCTAACCCTTTCTATACCTCCTTCCACTTATTCCTAAAAAACCCTAATCCCTCCCATTTCTCCTTTCACCTATTTTCATAACCCTAACCCCTCCTACATATCCCTCCATATCCCTTATTCCTTCATCCCCAAAGCAACATCCTAAAACCCTAGTCCCTCTCTCTCATTTTCATAGTTTATACCCTCCTTCTCATTAGTCCACCAATACCACATAATATCATTTCCCCTTCCCTTATTCCTAATCACCCATACTCAATCCTTCCATACCTTCTCTAGGGGTACACAGCTTCAAAACTTACCAAACATGGACAAAGAAGATAGAGATTATGAGGAGGAGGAAAATAGTGGCAGTGGCATTTCAGGAGGTGAACCTCGACATCAAAGAAAACCACACAAGGGGGGCAGGATTATCAGGGAAGAACCATCAAACCTCAGAGAGTTGCAGGCCTCTCATTTAGCTATCACTTCTTTTAGGCACCTAGGGTGTTATGAGTTCTATGATCAAGTGGAGAGAGTTCAACACCATCCTGAGCTTACCAGGATTTTTGTAGTCGATATCCGTTATAAAAATGTAACTCTTGTAGGGGTGACATTTACATTTTCATCCTCCATCATTTCTAATGCCCCAAGGATTCCAAATGTGGGGGGGAAATGGTATATGGCACAATATTTGTATGAGCACTACTATGAGCCATACATCAAATCTAGGTACATAAATGAAAAGAAGAGGACCTTTCCTTTTAGGTTCCTTGAAGACAAGTATGCCCCTATGATGAGGATCATTGTGAAGTATTTTACATGTGAGGGAAGATTTTCTAGATTGTACACCTATCACATTAGGCTTCTTATGCACTTCACAAGAGTGAAAATGTTGAACATACCATATTTCTTATTCAGGAACATCGAGAAGATGGCTTACATTGTACAGAAAAAGCCATAATTCGAGAAGATGAATAGTCTCTATCACTATTCCTTGATCAAGATGATTGTGCAACATCATCTTAATCTCCTTAACATCTCTTGGGAGACATTCATTGCCAATGATATTTTCAGGGGTCCTCAAATTCCTCCACCAGTGCCTCAAGAAGTAGAAAGACCTTCCAACAGCGATCAAGTAAAGAAAGAAGAGAAGCTCAAAGAGACTAAATCCATTGAGGTTCCTGAGACCTACAAGACATAACAGAGCAGGGTAAGAAATTCTTTGTAGTAGATAGGCAAGTGTTCGCTCCACTTGGTGTGCAAGGGACCTTGCCTTCTTCATCAACTCATAGGCAAATTCTTGCTCCACAAAATGTGGAAGGGGCTTTTCCTTCTTCATCAACACAACGGGTACACCAGGTGCAATAGCTGCATAAAGGGAAATAAAAAGGTGATGGAGGAAAGCCTTGATGATGAGGAGGAAAGGGATTTTGACTTGATGGAGGATGATGAACTAGAACAGCTACACATCCATCATGGCATTGACACAGTTGACTTGGAGGCTCAAGATGAGGCAACAAAGGAAAACACAATCATACAGGAGAAAGATGCACAAATCCAAGCATTGATGGATAGCTTGGCTAGAGCTAAGTATGTCATTTCATATCTTGAACAAGAGAACAAGCAACTAAGTGACAAACATGTCCTCATGGAGCTGGAACTTCTTAAATAAAAGAGGCAAAGTGACAAGGGAAAATCAACAATTCAAGAGGAAGAAACACCGGTCACCTTGACTACAAAACAAAGAATTGAGAAGGAAATTGAGGAGGATAGAGAAACTTTGCTTAACAGGGTCAATTTACATTTGGAGAAGCTACTCCAAAAGGCCAACAGGGACAATTGAATCATGAGGCACATGGCTTGCCATTACAGGGCCCGGAACAAAATTTTTAATATAACGGCCAAGCAAATGAAAGCAAGGCCAAGACGGGAACTCAAAGGAAAATAGGAGGAGGATAGGCTTAGGTTGCTTTCTGAAGCCTCCTTGGCTCATCAAAATTCTTGATGGTGGTATTGGCCACAAATTTTTATCAAATTTGGAGGAATTTTTGTGTTTGACAAATTTTGGCAATTTTGATGCGCTTTTCCTAGGGACACCCAATGGACAAATGGTTTGGATTTTTGGATTTAGAGCGATGATTACATGCACCCTATGCATTTTCTAAGCTTTTGGAGCAGAACTAGTCTACCCAAAGGTCAAAAAACACTCCAAAAATGACCTTTCTGCCTCTTTTTGGACACATAGAAGCAGTCTTGGGAGAATCTACGTTTGAGGGGTCAAATTAGCTTTAAATGAAGCAATTCAAGATGTTTTGGAAATAATACTTGAAGAGATTTCCAATGAGCTATCATGAGCTCAATTTGGATACCGGGAAGTCCTCCAAATTGGACCTACAAAAAGCATTACACATACTAGGGAACGTAGTTTTATGTTTCTGAGCAAAATGTATCAAGTTTAGATATGATTGTTGATGGTGGACAATGATTAGACACTGGAAGGTTGAAATCATTCACTTGGTGACTCTAAATTAGTTTTGAGATCATATCGAAGGACTCCACTGGAGGATGAACTTGACTGGAAAAAACATGAAAGGACAATATGGAAAGGTCAGGTATTCAAGTTGGAATTTCATCCAAGACATTATGTTCTTTGTTATAAATTATTTCTTCTCTTTCCTCAAGAATGTCAAGAAGGTTTTACAAATTATATTGTATTTGAAAAAATATCCTAGACCTACATGTGATTCCTCCCCTTTGAATATTGTGAATACAAAATATTTTCATGCCTTTGATCTTGATCAAGACCCTTCTTTCGAATCTTGTGATGACTGTCTTCAAACTGATGAGCCTCAAGAGATCAAGTATAATTCTATAGCTTTTGTATATATTCCTATACCTCGTAAAATTCTAGATAGATACAAGCCTCTGATTTTACCTCCTATATACCATGCTTTCCCTAAAAATCATTTCCTACCAATTTTTTATGGCGAATGTGACAACATCACTGCTGAGAGACATGTACTGAATTTTGAGTCTCTTCTTGACCTTTTTCAATTTGATGAAGAGGATGTTAGTATTAGGCTTTTTGATCTTTCTTTGCAAGGCAAAGCCAAGAGTTGGTTCAAAACCCTTCCTGATGCGAGCATCTCAGATTCCCTGCAGTTCGTCAAAATTTTCCTTGACAAGTGGGTGGTCAAACAAAACCCTTTCTTGATTATAGAAGAGTATAACTAGCTGAAAAGATAGCCAGGGGAGACAGTACAACAATTTTCTACCATATTTAACCAAGCTTATTGTTTGATGCCTACTAATATAAGACCTCCTCTTGATTCGGCTCTCTTGCATTATCCGGAAGACTTTGATCCAGAAATGGAGTTTCAGTTGAGAGAAAGGAACCTTACAACACTTGAAGAGATGTAGAACAATGCAATAGATGTAGAGGCTAATTTGTTGATCAGAAGGGCAAAGTTGAAGGAAGAAGAGATGAAGAACATAGATCCAGATGAGTCGACATATTTAGAGGTAAAGCTTGACATTTTGGTAAGTTCAGTGGAAGAGATGATGCAAAGGTTAGCACAAGGAATGAGTATGATGTTCAAGACCATGGCTCGCTGATTAAAGAAAAACAAGTGGCTGATCCAAAACATTTTCTTTCTTATCCCAGTTGTCATAGATCTAATAATGACTTTTTTATGGATCAACTTGGAGAAGAGAGATTTGTTGATCTTATGTGTATGCTTGATGATGTGTTTTATACTGATGAGTTTCCTAAGTTTGATCAGTATGATGATGATTATGTTCTCCAAACAGAAGCTAGTCTTGCAGACAAATCAACAACTCATTTGCTGAATGAGGAAGTTCACTTTTAGCATCTCGAATATAGTGATCAACCGATGCATATCAACTATGGAAGTCAGGAGGAAAGTGCAGAAAATTTTGAAGTAAGTGAAGGATATTTTCCTCTTTGTTTTACTTCATTTTAGTTCATTAGAGACAACTTTCATGCGATCAGAAATCAACCATCAATAAGTTTTGATCTTGACCATCTAGAGGGCAATGAAATCATTGTTCAAGACTTCTCATATCTAGATTTTTAGTCCTCGAAGGGCATTGAATGTTAGGTTTCATATCAAGACTTGGAAGCTGGAACATATGATCAAATGATGCAAGATGATTCCGTACCATTATGATTTGAATCATTTTAGTTTTTGAAGGGAAATTTGCATAGTATATCTTCAATAAAGGATGAGTAGCCTATAGAAAATCATGCAATCTCATTGGAACCAATAGAAA
>APFE031381059.1:5345-26623 GCA_000404065.3 Pinus taeda
TCATAGTGTTGGGTGATCTAAGCTTTGCTTAAGGTGAAGAAGGGCTTCCTAGCTGGAGGATGATGCTGGGTCAGAGCACATGGTTGTAATCCTCTTGCTACTTTTTATCTTAATAAAACTATTCTTGTTTCCTTCCATATTCTTGTGTACTTGTTTATATATGCATGTATATGGTTAATACACATCCGATCCTGTATTATTTATGAATTTAGATCCTTGTTTCTTGGATAGTAGTATGTTGCTGTGATTCCACAGGTTCTTTTGAAGCTGGGCAGACAAAAAAGAAGCGGCGAAGCTCTATCAAGAAGGAGAGGAAATCAAATGCAAGACTCAGGTTGGTCTTCTTGGTTCTCCTCTCGCCTATTTTCATAAAAGGAAACAATAGTAGACTTTGATTGTTTGTTTCTAAGATAGCCACCCATCTTCGTGGGAATAGTAGCATCCGAGTGGACACTATTCGTGTATAACAGACTGATTAGAGAGAGTTTGAGTCTTTGTGCGGTGCCAATAGTGTTGAGCCTAAAGAAAGATGGAGGCTAGAGAATGTTCACTGATTCAAGAGCAATTAATAAGATGACAATCAGGTACAAATTTTCTTTACCTAGAATGGAAGATGTGATGGATTGTTTGAGTGGAGCTAGATATTTTACAAAGTTAGATTTAAAAAGTGGTTTTCATCAAATCAGAATTAGAGAGGGAGATGAGTGGAAAACTGCTTTTAAGACCAATGAAGAATTGTACAAATGGATGGCAATGCCTTTTGGATTGTCGAATGCCCCTAGTACATTTATGAGGCTCATGAATGAAGTTTTGAGAGAATTTGTTGGTAAATTCGTAGTAGTATATCTAGATGATATATTAGTTTACAGCAAATCAAAAGAGGAACATGTGAGACATCTGAATTATGTCTTACAGAGGCTACAACAAGAGAAGTTATTGTCAAATTTAAAGAAATGTTCATTCATGAAGGAGGAATTGGTGTATTTGGGCTTTGTTGTTTCTGTTGAGGGGTTAAAGATGGATTCAGAGAAGATCAAGGCTATTATGGAGTGGCCTTCACCAAAATGTGTCTTTGAGGTAAGAAGTTTTCACGGTCTTGCTAGTTTTTACAAGAAATTCATAAGAAATTTTAGTAAGATCAATGCTTCAATTATTGACACAATAAAGAAGGACAGACAACCATTTAAATGGATTGTTGAATTAGAAAAGACCTTCCAGTTGTTAAAGAGAAAGATTACTGAGAAGCCTATTTTGATTTTGCCTGATTTTAATAAACCTTTTCAAGTGAAGTGTAATGCCAGTGGAGAAGCCATTTGAGTTGTTTTGAGTCAGGAGGATAGGCTTGTAGCTTATTTTAGTGAAAAGATGAATGAGTCAAAGAAGAAATGTTCTTCTTATGACAAGGAGTTCATGGAAAACTTTAGGGGCAAATTTTCACCCTTGGGCTAAATTAAGGGGTTTTATATTTTTATTGGGCGAATATTTTGTATCACAGTACATTGTTACAAATCACCTCAAATTTATTTTATAAAAAAATTAGGTATGGAGGTTAGCCCACCTTATCCTAAGGGAGAGGGTAAAAAAATGTAAATTTAGCCCTTGAATTTAGGAGTTACAATCTTCCATTCGCCCTCATTTTCAAGAAAATGTATTTATGATATTTATAAATAAAAATATAATACAATGGAGGTATGGTAAATAAATAAAATCTCTTTTTATACTTACTCCAAAGGTATGGTAAATAAATAAAAATACAAATAAACTAAAGGTATGGTAAATAAATAAAACCTCTTTTTATATTTAGTCTATAACCCTCTTTCTATTTAAGAAGGCTAAAAGACGAGGTTTCATTTAAGTGAATCCTATGGGCCAAATACCATATTTATAAAAGAGGTATGGTAAATTAATAAAAATATAAATAAACGAGATGTATGGTAAATAAATAGAACATTTTTTTGTATTTACTCCATATGTCACCTTATATTTATGACCGCGCAAGCCTGTAAATAAATAAATATATAAATAAATTGGAGGTATGGTAAATAAATAAAAATATAAATAAACTATAGGTATGGTAAATAAATAAAACCTCTTTCTATATTTAGTCCATAACCCTCTTTCTATTTAATAAGGCTCAAAAAAGAGGTTTTATTTAATTGAATCCTATGGGCCAAATACCATATTTATAAAAAGAGGTATGGTAAATTAGTAAAGATATAAATAAACGAGAGGTATGTTAAATAAATAAAACATTTTTTATATTTACTCCATAAGCCACCTTATATTTAAGAACACTAAAAAAATGTGTTATATTTAGGAGAAGCCTATGGGCCAAATACCATGGGCCAAATTATTATTAATACCATGCAAAAAAACCATTATTAACCTTAATATTAGTATTAATAAAAATAAAGATGGCACATGGTATTGACCCATGGTATTCACATGGAATGCAACCTATTTAAAGGGGGAATTAAACTAGCATAGATCCATCTTTATTCTGGATCAAATATCGTGATATGCAAACTAACATAGAGTGAAAAATATTTGATCTCTCTCGGGGCTTGGTAGATCAAGAGTAAAAATGGATCTTGTAATTTAATGTCACTTAAACATCTTAACTTGGTTAAAATAAAAAATAAAATAAAAAATCAATTATTAATTTTATTAATTTTTATAAATTACTAATAGTAGTTTTTAAGCTCTATGTTTATCATAACCCATGGTATTAACCCATGGTAATACCATGGTATTCATGTGAGCATAGACTATTTAAAGGAGAAATTCTATCAACTTAGATCCATCTTAATTCCGGGTCTACCAGGTGCTGGGAGGGATAAATAAATTTCATCCCTCTAAGAGTGGTAGATGTCGAATTAAGATGGATATAGGTTGGTTTTTATGATAATGAAGATATTAAATAGACTTAGGAAATTATATTGTAAAAAAAATCTTAAGGTGAATGGTTAAAGCTATATTTAGTCACTTCACAAAATTTAGTAAAAATACCGATATCTCCATTAATATTGGTTTTTCTGATTTAACAAAAAAATAATTCAAAACAATGAAATCTTAACTCTTTCCGCATCACCCTCGCAGAAGAGAGATAGTCGCTACCCAGATTTCCCACCATTTTTCAAACCCTCTCAATATGATATTTTCATGAAAAAGTTAAGGTACTGATCTTGGATTAGTTGTTTGAAAAATATGCTAGTTTGTGCAACCTTTCATCTTCTTTACTATTCTTAGTTTGTCGTAATGATCTGTAGGGGTTGGGTCACTGCACCATATTGTCCTAAATGGCAGAGATTGTGCACCAAAAAGGAAATTAATCCACATGTTACAACGCTGTTAAAAATTCTATGAAGGTAGTGAATTATGCTAATAAGAAATTTAGATTGGGAGAGACGTAATTAAATTTTATTATTTAATTGAAGATTTTAAATTAAAATAATAATACATCTACATTTATATATTTGTATATTGATTGGAAGGCTTCTGGCAACGGTCACTTCTTTCCATTAGATCCCCTTCAGGCCTTTGGGATACCTACTACTTCATTGTATTATATAGTTGGGGCTTGCTACTTGTTGGCCTGTTGGGGTAAACAAACTTGATGTGTTTTTTTGTTTTGTTTTGTTTTATTTTATTTTTTTTAATCTCGCAGTTGGAGTCTATGGAATAAGAAATAAATTTGATAGCTTGGAAAAAGTGGTAGCTTGACAAAAGTGGTAGAGAAAACATTAATCTCTCCTACCATAACAAACATGGCCACTAAAACTTGCAGCATTGTTTGTAGGAAGTGAAAATTATGTTTCATTTTTTCAAACATGTATGTTAGTATATTACAGTTTAATGAATGTGTTTTATTATTATCATATATGGTTTCATACTTTAACAAAACATTCGCCAAGACTTCACAATGTTTTATTATTCAGTAAAAGATTTTCCAACATCTTACAAGATTTTATAATTCAGTGAAAGATTCACCATGACTTTACGAGATAATATAATCTGGTGAGAGATTCGCCAATATATATATATATATACGTATTATATTAGTGATAAAATCACCTCCTATTTTTCCTATGTATCACGGGGATTCACCCATTTATTATACATATAAGTTTAGGGTGGTTCTTAAAATTTTCCCTGAAGGAGTTTTATGCAATGGTGCAATCTTTGAAGAAGTTGAGACATTACTTGATGTCCAAGGAATTCATACTATATTCAGATAACCATGCATTACAGTACATTATGAAACAGCCAAAGTTTAGCCAGAAGCATACAAAATGGGTAGAATACCTTCAAAGTTTTAATTTTGTGTTAAAACATATAACTGTTCAATCAAAAAAAGTAGCATATGCCTTAAGTAGAAAAAACATTTTTGTTCAAGAAAGTCAAATTCAAGTGTTTGGCTTTGATTTTCTTAAAGAGTTATATGAGAAAGATCTAGATTTTAAAGAGGCATTTGAAGCTTATATAGAAATCTTGTTTTGTTAGACAGAAGCAAGTGGCTGGATTATTTCCTGCAAGAGGGACTATTGTTTAAAGGAAAACAATTGTGCATACCAAGTTGTTCTATGAGGGAGAATTTAATCAAGGAGAAACATAGTGGAGGACTTGGAGGACATTTTGCTGTAGGCAAGACTTAAGAACAATTGAACAGGTTTTATTTCTGGCCGAAAATGAGGTCTGAAGTGGAAAAATATGTGAAAAATTGTAAAGTCCGTTAGTATGCAAAGGGGAAGGAGCCAAAACACAGGTTTGTATATTCCATTACCTATTCCAGATAGGCCTTGGGATATGGTAAATATGGACTTTGTTTTGGTTTTACCGAAAACTCAAAGGGGACATGATTCAATTTATGTTGTGGCTGACAGATTTTCAAAAATGGCACATTTTATTCCATGTTATAAAACCAGTGATGCTACTCACATTGCTAATCTATTTTTTAAGGAGATTGTAAGATTACATGGGTTACCTAAGAGCATGTTTCAAACAGAGACACCAGATTTTTTGGACATTTCTAGAGGACATTGTGGAAGAAGCTTGGAACTAAACTGAGTTTCAGTTCTGCTTATCATCCTCAGATTGATGGACAGACTGAAGTTGTAAACAGAAGCTTGGGTAATCTTCTGAGAAGTCTTGCAGGTGAACATCCAAAACAATAGGATCAAGTATTGGCATAGGCAGAATATGCTTATAATGATTCTCCTAATAGGAGTACAGGGCAGAGTTCATTCCATATAGTTTACGGAATGCACCCAAGGGGAGTGTCTGAATTGAGAGACTTGGGAAAAGATGAAATAAGAAGTGTTAACGGAGAAAATTTTGCTACCGAAGTTCAAGCAATACATGAACAGGTAAAACAACAATTACATGACAATAACATAAAATACAAGAGCAGAGCAGTTTTGAAGAAAAAGGAAGTAAATTTTGAGGTTGGAGATTTGGTTTTGGCACACCCGAGGAAGGAAAGATTTTCAAAAATGGAGTATAATAAGTTAAAGTTTAAGAAAATTGGACCATGCAGAGTCTTGAGGAAATTTTCTGCAAATGCATATGAAATTGAATTACCCCCTGATATTGGAATATTTCCAATTTTCAATGTTGCTGATTTGTATAGGTATGAAAGTGGAAATGCAGATGATACGACAAAGGATCGAGAAGAACAAAAGATTGATTGGGTAAAACAGTTACCTATAGCAAATGAATTGAAGTCAGAGAGGATTTTGGACAAGAAATTATTGAAGAAGACAAGAGCACAATGGTATTTTCAGTATTTGGTCAAATGGAAGGATCAACCAATTACTGAAGCTACATGGATAACATATGCCATGTTATAGAAGTTGGGAAGTTCTATAGAAGAGCTCATGGACAACAGCTCATGGACAATTTTGTCCTCGGGATTCTGATGCAGAAGCATGAGGTTTGAAGACAAAAGGCTTCGAATTTATTCCAAAAATACAAAAAAAGTTTACAAGAAAAGGAGTGGGATCCTTTAGCTATCAATTTACAAAGTTTTCTAGATATGATTTGAGTTGGGATTTAGGGATTGAGTGATTTTATAATTAATTCAAGTTGTTTAGATTCAGTTGATATTCTCAAGGAGAATATCAACCATATTAGATATTGTCTAAGATTAGGCAGATTCGATCCATGGATTAAGAATCTGATTGTTAGAATGAAATAGTATTTATGTAAGTTTTGAATGATTATAAAGGGATTTTTCACTGATTTGGCTTGATTAGGCCGTATAACATTAAGTTACAGAAATTGTATCTCTGTGTATTTGTGTATAATTGATCAATCCCGGAGGCATTTTATTCCTTCGAAATATCTCTGATTTCTATTGATTTCCAGGTTGGCTTCTGAATTAGAGTGTGTAATATCTGTATTATATCACCAATCTTCTTCTTCTTCTTCTTCTTCTTCTTCTTTTTTTCGCGGTTTGAAATAATTTGGTTATGTTCAAAAACATTGGAGAATATGGGTTGAGACAAGTTAAATGTAGTGGTGTTAAGTTTGGGAGAACAGAGAAAAGAAAACTTGACAAAATCGTGTTAACCCAAAGGAGTCTAGAACCGTTTGATCTATAGATCCAATAGATCTAACGTCATCACGCGTCAATAAGCTCGTGCATTAGTCAAGGAAGAAAAGTGGTTTTATCAGTGTAGCTATTTATCGAGTGGAGAAAAAGTGGTAAGCTGTCTTTTGAAATTCTAAGTGATTCCATTAATTCACTGACACGTAGCACTCAGGTGGAGAAAGAAAACCACTTTATCGGGCGGATAAACATTACGCAAGATCCCCGTCTGATATCACTGTTAACCGTTGGATCAAGTGTGTTTTGATTAACAATGGAGGATCGCCAATTACTTTTGTTGATTGGGTAAAACAATAATCATTGGATTGAAAGGTAAGATCAATGGCAGAGAGTTAGTGCGATAATGTTTGTGTAAAAGTTGGACGCGATAAGGAATTAACCAAAAGTTTGAATCCCTTTTGATTCCGTGGCAATTGAAAGGTTGTCATATTGCGGGTAAAATTAAGCAGTTCTGCTAATTTAGCAGAGTAGCCAAGTTTGGAGATAGATGACTGATACTCCAAAGGAAATCCAAGAAGAAGTTCCACCTGAATTTGTAGAAATCGTTTCTGGATTTGAACGATTATCCATTATACCTGCATCTAGACCACCACTGGTATGAATTTAATGAACTGGTAAACCAGATATGGTCTCGGCCTCCCCTGCGGGTGGCTTCCCCGATGGAGCACATTTTGGCTAAGTTAGATATTCTCAGACAACATGTTAAGCATTGGCAAAAACAAAAAACTATGGCACAACAGAAGAACCTTAAGGAGATTGAAATAGAACTAAAAAATCTCCTCCCTCTGATGTACTCACACTCATTGCATGAGGATATCAGGTCGCGCATTCATCTTCTTGAGAGCAAGAAAAAGGACATCATGTCTGCTATTGAAGCTACTTGGCACTTAAAGAGTTGGACGGTTTGGATTAAGGAAGGAGACAACAATACAAAAAATTTTCATAGACATGCAAACCACTGACGAAATACAAATTCTATCTGGGAAATGCATGACACGGAGGGCAAAGTTCTCTAGACGCAGGATGCGATTAGTGGAACTGCAGTTGAACATTTCCAAAAATAATATGATCGCAGAGAGGAGGCTGATGGGGAAGCAATGGTTTGGGCATTGGAACTCTTTCCAACTATGTTTAATGCGGGGGATAATGAGAACTTTATAAAAGAAGTCACAAATGCAGAAATTCTGGCGGTCTTTAAATCTTTCTAGTGGGATAAAAGCCTCGAGCCAGATGGGTGGTCAGCTGATATCTTCATACATTTCTATGATATATTTAAATCTGATCTCTTGTAGATGGTGGAGGATTCAAGAACTAGAGGCAATATACATCCACGTATCAACTCCACCTATATAGAGCTTATCCCAAAGAAATCACCATCCTTGAATTTTTTTGATTATAGACGTATATCACTGCCAGAACAATTTGGGTTCTTACCAGACAGACAAATCCACGATGTTGTTGCCATTGCACAAGAGTGCATGCACTCTATTCATACAAAGCACATCAATACTGGGATTATGAAAGTGGATCTTCGGAAAGCTTATGACCATGTTAATTTGGGTTTTCTGCGAATGATTTTGTTTAAAATTGCTTTGCTACTGAGAGGTGTAAACTGGGTCATGGCTTGTGTTTTGATCATCAATTACACAGTCATTATAAACGACCTTGCCACTCAATTTTTTTGCATCGGTTGTGAACTGAGCCAGGGCTGCTCCTTATCTCCTTTACTGTTCATACTTGTCATGGATGGGTTGAGCTTGCAAATCAAGAAAATGGTGGCTAATGGTCATGTTTAGGCTTTGGATATGGGTATGAACATCAAAATCTCACATAGAGTATTTGTTGATGACGCTCTAATAATGGCAACGTTAAATCGCTTCAGTTGGTTGTATTTATATCAAATATTTAATAAATTTGCCGTTGTATCTGGGCTTTGTATGAACCTACACAAATCGATTATATATGATGATGAAGGTGATTTGGAGATGATTTCATATATCAACAACTTATTTGGCATTGGGGCAGCACAAATGTTGCCTAGTATGCATTACCTTGGCTATTGGATTAAACCAAACTGCTATAGGAACTCAGATTGGCACTAGTTGGTTGATCGCTTCTTCAAGCAAGTCGTTGGATGGGAATTCCGTTGTCTGTCTCTGGGGTCCGTGTGATCCTCACACAGGTCGTGCTCGCACAAATGGGGGTATACTGGACTCATTTGTACTAGATCCCAATGACTATTTTAAAAAGCATCAACCGTATCATTGTAAATTTCATATGGTCGGGCTGCAATAATAGACATAAATTACACTTGGAAAAATTGACTCATATTTCCAAACCAAAAGACAAGGGGGGATGGGGCATTCTGGATCTGAACCTATTTGGTACTTCTCTTTAGGTGAAATCAATCCGGCGAGCCATTTTTGGCTCTGGCTTATGGAGCAAGCTGATCAAACAGAAGTATATGAAAAACCGGGCTTTCATTTTCTGGTTCCGCAGACAAAGCATTGGATTAAAAAGTGGATCGACCATCTGGAACAGTGTGTGCAAGGTGTCTTTTATCTTCTTACAAAAACTGGTTTGGAGCATGGGATCAAGGCACTCCATTATCATTGAACTGGACAAGATTCTCGGTGTTGGACAGACTTGTCATCTCTCTGATCATTTATTGCAATTTCTATATGAAAATGGTATTTTCTTATGGAACCAATTGATCAGTTCATGGAGGGATAAATATCCCATTTGGAAAGTGCAAATGATCTAAGGATGGCTGATAATTTGGCAATTGAATGGAAACACATTTGTGTGG
Organism: Pinus taeda; assembly: GCA_000404065.3. Classification (NCBI taxonomy): domain Eukaryota; kingdom Viridiplantae; phylum Streptophyta; class Pinopsida; order Pinales; family Pinaceae; genus Pinus; species Pinus taeda. Next base: position 14,765 of record APFE031381059.1, read on the forward strand.
CTCTTAAAGCGTTGGGAATAAGCCGAGAAGAACAACGTGACAAAATGGTTTGGGCTGGGAAAATGAAGGAGGGCAACATTTCTGTTGCTGATGTGTTTATGATACTTTGTGTGGCATAAATGATATCAATTTGGTGGATCCTGTCCTCCAGGCACTATGGAAAATCCATATTCCTATCAAAATTATCTATTTTGAATGGCTGGTATATCATAATAAGAATCTCACATGGGAGAATCTTAAAAGGAGAAATTGGCATGTTATTGCACTATTTGCAAAATGGATATGGAGGACAATGATCAATTATTTCTCATATGTCATAAGTTGCAACAGGTATGGAAAAAATTAGCAATTTTTTTTGGATTTACATATCTTTCTCACCAAAATATTGCAGATTGTATGGGGTGGTGGAGTAATAAAAAACCATCCTAGCGGGCCATTCCCCTATTACTTTTCTGATCCATATGGAAATGGAGAAATATCTATATTTTTGAAGATAGATTGACGCACTTTGAGATGATGCATGAAGAAATCATTTCACTACATGCTTTATATCCTTCACAGGATGCTATTCCTAAAGTGAAGATGGGCAGGAGCTTTGGTCCCAATATGGAACGGAACTTCCTTTTGTTTGTTTTGATGGTGCTGCACAAAATAGCATATGTGGTTGCGACTTTTGGATAAATATATCAAAGGAGTTACAATATAAGGCACATTACAACACTGGCCTGGGTACAAACAACAAGGCCGAGGCTATGGCATTGTGGGGAATGCTGTGGTTTATTAATTTTCTTAATATTCAGGAGATTCTCATATATGGGTACAAACAACAAGGCCGAGGCTATGGCATTGTGGGGAATGCTGTGGTTTATTAATTTTCTTATTATACCTGAGATTCACATATACAGTGACTCGGAGATCATCCTGGAACATGTGAAAAGAAAGACACTGATTAAAAAGCAAGAATTGCATGGCTGGTTAAGGAGAATTCAAGATCTTTGGATTCTACTGGAACAGCCCACAACTCAACATATCAGAAGAGAATATCCAGATTGCTGATGAGCTATCAAAAAATGGACTACATGATCCAATGGGTGAAGTGCAGATGAACATTTATATGGAGGACATGAGGATAGACTCTCTCCAATATACAATTCCAGGGTAAAATTTGTATATGTGTTTTGTTTTTTTTATAAATGTTTTGTTTTTTGTTATGCAATAGGAAGAATATGGTGGTGTGTACAATAGACTACTCTCTCTATAAAATGGCTCCATATGGTTTTCTTTTTCAGCATGCTATTTAAAGAAATGTTGTTTCAGATATCTCTTTATATTTGATTATATATTTCCATATAGTAATTATTGGTTTTCCCAATGTTAACTCTCTGCCCTGAGCATTTCTATATGCAGATTACAGTTTATTTCTTTTCAAATTGGAACAACAAAATTATCACCTGTTTGTTTTCATTAAAATATCATATACTCATACATAATGATTAATATATAGCCTTTTTTCATGCTAAAAAATAAAATAAAAACTCTTCGGTGTTTGATGATTCACTTTATATTCACCTGTTACCTGCAAATAAACATACCATGAATGTTATGGAAACTCTTTTTTTATAATTGAAAAAATATCTATATAAAATAAAATAACAGTGTGTCGTTCGCAGAGGTAGAGAAATCTAAGTTTTTACCTGCTTGCAGATTAATTCACTATGACCATGTGCTGTGAGATGTGTAATTCCATGATTCAGCGCATGTTGAAGAGCTGCAATGAGGGCTCTGTAATGAGCCACATTGCTTGTTATGATGGAAGGGCCAAGATATTCACAGAACTCCTCTATCATATTGTTACTTTTAGCATTGTAAATCACCACCCCAATGCTTCCGTTGCCAGGATTTCCCCTCCATGCTCCTGCAAAAAAGACATTTCCATGAAATTCAACTTTATTCCTCTTCACTTCACTACATCTCCTTTTTGGCACCCCTTTACTCCCCTGCAGCACTTGACCATGTCTCTTTTTTGTCACCCCTTTGCTACCCTGCACTTGACCAGTTTTCTTTTTATCCATCGCTTTACTACCTCCGCTCTTTCACTTGCAGTATCTGCTTATATAGGTAAATGGATACTAAATAGATTAGTAATGAGGTGAGTAGAATTAGGGTCAGGGATTTATTATAATATAATATTTAATTATTTGAATGGTATAAATTAATAAAGTATATTTACAATATGATAAATTTGAGTTGTTTTTAGTGTGATTTTTTGGAAGTATTTTTGGTGGGTTGTTCTTCTAAAATTCCACAGGAATTTATTGAAATTACAAGTTTGATGGGTAACCCCTACACAATCCGAGTGCCCTAAAGTGCCCTAAAGATTTTCAGGGTGCTGAATCCATATATACAGTAAAAGAAAACAAGTTTAAATAAAGTAAATCAAGATTTCACTTCAAATTGTTGAATCCATATATAGAATAAAAAAACCAGTTTAAATAAAGTAAATCAAGATTTCACTTCAAATTTTTCTATGGAACACTAGAAAATCCAAAAAATCACACTATAGACAACTCCTTATTGATAAATAAATCTAAAAGAATAGACTACCTTTTTTATTAATATCTCCATATTCACCACTTTACTGGCCTCTCTGCTGGCAGCTCGCTCCGTTTTCATTCTGCCGTCCTCGACTCTCTCCGCTTCATTAATGCACGCCACCATCCATCACGCTCTCCAGCTGCACTCAAACCCCATCTTCCCGCGCGATTCAAATTCCATTTTGGTGGTTCAAATTCTATTCAGGTGGGTTTGTATTCAGTAGAGAAAGCAAAAATGTATATTTTTAGATATTTTAACTAGAAAATAATTTATGGAAAATATGATTATTCTTATAAATAATTTATGGAAAATATTATTATTCCTATTTAAATTCTCAATCATCATGTCTGTTTCTTGAATGGCGTAACGAAACTCTCGCTCCAGCGTTAAGACCTTTCTCCCGTGGCTAAATCTGGTCTCACGCTTCTTATGTTGTAAATATTAAAACTAGCAATTGTCCCAAAAGGTACAAAGAGAGGCCGATAGGATTATTAAATTGGAATTGCAAAATTTAGTTACAGAATGAAATCTGATCTATGAGGAGCTTTGGGGGCCTATAGATTACAAGAGAATAGCAGAAATTTTTCAGTAAACATGTTAGTTGCGTACTGATCATCTTGGCGGTTGGAGACAAAACTGGTGTTTATACTATTTTCCACAACTTATTCAATAAAATTATCATATTCATGAAATTAAAAAAAAATATATTATACATCAAAGTCTATAAAAAAATTACTAAAACAACTACACAATTTATTAAAACAACTACACAATACACCTCTACTTGCTTTTAATAAGCCTCACTATTTGAAATTTATAAAAATTAATATATACAACAGTAATGAAGTTTAAAAACTTAAAATTTCCATACTGAAATTTATATATATATATATATATATATATATATATATATATATATATATTATAACATAAAAATAGAAAACAAACACCAATAACATTTTAAAAATGGTCAAATGACGAATACATAAAGGATAAAAAATATAAAACAAAATAAAACCAACACATAATCAAGGCACGCAGTTGACTTTGTTGATATACAATATTGTCACAAGATTATCACTAGGAAAACCAACTCTCTTTCCTCAGCATCATACTCCTTCATAAATATTTTTTCCAAATAAAAACTATGGCTTGGCCGACAAATAAATGTCACTGTTAAAACCTAGTAGCAGGCCTCAGCACCACTATGCCCATAGCCAATATTTTTTCCTCTGCAATATGATCAACCTTCTATTATGCCCTCTATAGCTTTGATCAATACAATGTGAAGCCCTAACTCATCAATTCAACATCAACATCAATAAAAGACACTCTTACTGCATCAGACTCTAATTGGACAATTCTCGTTCAGCCATATGTGAACATGCAAAAAAATTCCACTGTGAACTCTATGGCAATTCAAGGCTAATGGTAGCAAGAAATAATTATAACAATGACAATGCATCTAGAACAATGTATATAGCAATTATTGCATAACTCTAATTTTGGTATGCTCTCAACAATGTGTCACTCGGTAGCAATAATACTTTCACAACAAACACTTTGTTTATGCCATCAATAGTACATGCAATCAATTCCTTCTCTACATATGCAGGTAGCAATTTATCTGAGGATCTCTCAAATGCACAGCATTGTCAATCACATAGCCTGTAATCGTACTATGCATACGAGCACACTACTTTGATTATGCCCATTGCATAGTAACTTATTCAATGTAATTCAATGAACAATCTTGGTGATTACAATAACCAGTCACCTTCTTCAGTGACATAATATCATATGGACTGCTTTACCCTCACCTCCTTAATTCGGAGTTTTCACTTTTGTAGATAAACCCCCTTAATGACTAATAATATAAGACTTGTATGATTTCAATGTGGCCTCCAAGCAGCCTTAGTCCAACAGAGGAAATGACCCAATGAAACCTTTGCTTATTAGTGCATGAAATCATAGTTGGACAATCGTTGTTTGTAATTTTAATGAGTTTTCCTAGGACTTCAGTGCTTGGAAACCAAGAAATAGGTCTCTGTTTCTGCAACAAAACGAAAATTACAGCAATATAATGGTTGATGTAATGTGCCTAAAATAGACTGAAAAATGACCTATCTGCATAATCTAATGTGCCGAAGTTGCAAAGTGTTTGTTTCTTGAGATAAAAATTCATTTAAAACGCCAAAATCAAGAAAGTTTAATCAATAACCAATGCCTTCTATGGAGTCAAAGAACAGGAAAAGATAGAAAATGAATTGGACACAAGATCATCCAAGGCCTATTCACTCAAGCCCTGTCAAGAACAAGATCATGAAAGTCTGAGATATTAGAATTTATACAGGTGAAAACCCTATTGTAGTCACCAACAAAATGCTATGTCCTTGTTATCAAAATTTGTAGGAAGACCAAAGTTCTAACAAGTTTGGACAGCAACACTCCATACTACAAATAAACTCTACTGAATGGGACAGTACTAGTCACAACCCAACAAAACCAAAAACCACCATAGATAGTCCACGCTAGCTATCAATCTCAGTCCATATGGAATATTGATAGCTAGTGTGGAGTATTAGCATGGATCAAAGCATTTCAGAGCATTTGTCAATCTATTATAGGCATGAAATGAAGGATAGTAAATAAAGCGTTGGAAAATGTCAATATAATCGAGGTGTGATCAACAAGCTTGGAAATAAATCAATCAAGCTATGACTGCTAGAAATAAGTGTCAAACTCAGGAAGAGCAGCTAGCATAAGCGAATGAAATAAGTTCAGTGATACATGTGAATTTATGTGCTTTGGAGGTTAGTTCAATGTTATGATTACAATTAATGAAATAAAACAGTCAACCAAGATCAATCACAACATAATGCTGAGTTTAAAATATACCATGAGAGGGCCAATCAGCATTAACAAGATCTACTAGATAATATGGCATGGAAAGAACATAGATCTACCAGCCTAGATTTAAAATTTCTCAATCAAACCCTAGGTGTAGACAAAGCAAAAAAGGGAAACATGAAGAAAATTTTGATTTTTAGGTTAAAGAAGAATGATAGACCAGTGCCTTAAGGGCTATGGCTTCTCTAGTCAAAGTCCAAGTGAAATATAAGGCTTTAATTGAGATACTATTGATGGCACCAGAGGATTGCACCTTGTTATCTGCTAGGTTGTACCAAGCAAAATATGAAGACACCATTGCCCAATGTACAGGGCATTCATCAAATTTTCAGAAGTCCAGAAGTCAACAAGGCACCTGTGCCCCTTTTCTCTCTCCTTCTCTACATTCTCAAATTCCCAACCCTACCGAGAATTGTATTAAACATTGATAGCATGATTCTTGCCAAGTAGGAAAAGAATTTCTGGCCGCTCTAAAAATTGTTAGATGATATGACAGCAACATTCCGTCTACTTTTTTGTATCATATGACCATTCTCTATACAACTATTAGATGATATGACAGCAACATCCCTTCCACTTTTTTGTATCATATTTTGTCTGTGTTGTTACTTATATGGCCTAATCGAAATGTTCTGATAACTAATATTTCAGAGTGAATATGACTGGGAAATGTAGCTTGATAACTAATATTTCAGAGTGAATATGACTGGGAGAAGTAGCTTGCCTTAATTGATACTTTTACTTGGAATGGGAATTATCTAGCAGTTATCCATGCCATTTCCTTATTGTTCTCTTTATCTGGCTGAATTTCATGTAACGATATATAAAGTTCCATGTTAAACTAGCTATCTGCACAGGGCATGCACAAGGCATGTTCTTGAAGGAAAGCTTTAGTCCTGACATAAAATAAATTCAAATCAAATCAAATAAAAATGAATGTGACTGATAGCATAAGTTGTTGAAGAGAAGTCATGTTGCACAAGGCATGTTGTTGAAGGAAAGTCATGTTGCACAAGTTATGTTTTTGAAGGAAGTTCTTAGCTCTGAAGTACAATAACTCCAAATAAAATGAAAATGAGAGTGACATCATTTTTTTGGTATGCCAAAGCAATTTGCCTTTTGATCTGTATGCCAACCATTTGCCTTCTGTATAATTAATCATTAAAATAATCTGTAAACATGGATCCTCAGAATAAAAAGATTCACTTGTCCAAGAAATTCAGGTGGTAATGCCACTAGTGTTTGAGGTGATATTTGAAATACTATATGATTGGAAGTACAATCTTCATATAGTACCATTTTTCTAGTAGTAAATGGAAGCAATTATTAGGTAAGTCTGCAGAACATAGAAAAGATCAAGAAGACATTCTACAGGAAAGCATGACAATAAGAAGAGGGATACCAATACCATATAAAACCTTTAATAGAACACGAAGAACATGTCTTTGAAGGCATAAAAGCTGTGGTAAAGCAAGTGAAACATTTACCATTGATGAGTGAACTAAACAGTAGGAGCATGACTGTTGCATTTCACTTTAACATATGGTTTACACATGGAGATGTGCTTGGTAGGTTATAACTAAACATATATACAATGAAAGTATTCGTTGGCTTCTAAACATATGTACAATAAAAGCATTCTATCACATATAGTTGTAATTGAGAATAAACAGCTAATCATATATGCATGATGGGCCATGGTATATATGATTATTGTGGTGCCATATTGTGCGAGTTGTTCTTGTGATTGATGCCGCATTTGCCTGTGTCCATCTCTTTCATAAATGTGAATTGTTAGCTTAAGTAGTTTTCTTATTCTCTTTAACAACTCAATTGTTGGGCGCAAACGGTAAAGTGACAATGATTACTGTGGCAAGATCCTTGTCTGCATATCTTGTAAGGTTAGTTCCTGTTGCTGGATTTCTTCGCAACATGCATACAACATTCGTAGGTAACCTGTATCCATACCTGTTGCCATCAAAAAAGGAAACATTGTAAGTGACAATGGATATGTTTGACAATTTTGTTTGAATATATAAAATAAAATAAACGATTCCAACAAGTATAAAATCATATGAAAGTAAATGTAATAGCAAGCAAATGTATGTGAAAGTTTGTTATGTAGTGAGTGGTGTTTACCATGTGTGTAATTTTGGAAGACAGGTTGTACGAATGGCTAAAGTGTATTGTCCTGAATAGATTTTGATGTAAGCAATGACTCTTCTTGTTGTCTACGCTGAAGATATGGATTCTTGTGCATTTGTGCAATGCATGAGAATGGGAATGCTGGATTGATGTGTATGTCTGCCAATGGCCGCACTCTTGAAATTGCAGTGAACGTTAGCCCTTGGCGTTCTCTGGTGCCGATGTCCACTGTTGCTTTGTCTAATGTCATTCCTTGTGACTTGTGGATCGTTAAAGACCATGCCATCTGAAGTGGTATTTGACGGCGTGTACCCCTTGTGATGGGAGAAATAGGTACATATGTTGGGTGTGAAATGTCCCATGGAGTTCCTTTGTATTGTTTAAATTCGACAACCACGAAGGATGGTAATTCTGGGGGCTTTGAATCAATTGAATAAAATATTGAGATGACCTTTCCAAGTGCACCATTGACGAGTCCTGCATGTACCCATAAGTTGCTGGTGAGCATAAATTTTTGTTCATTGCATAAGAGCACTTTTGCCAGTTGTTCATCTTCTGTTGTAGTAGGAGTCTTTTGCCTTTGTTGCTCTGCAGAACAAACCACTATTGGGATGTTCAATTTTTTAAGCATTATCTTATTATGTAAGACAGCTGAGTTGTTTGTTGCAAATAGGTGCATGGATTCTTCAAATATGCATTTTTCTTCATTTGTAAGAGATGAACTTGTTCTTGACATTAGGTGCTGCCAATCTTCAAGTGTAGCTATTCCATTCCGAAGATTTGCAAGTATTTGCCGGAAAGCAACCTGGGATGGGCTAGTTCCTTGTTGACGGAAAACGGTTGAAAGTGTTATGAATATGTCGAAGCTGCGCCAAAGTGCAGTGCCACGTGATGTCCCAGCGTACAAAGGAATGTCTTTTACAGGTGGTAGTTGGCCTAAATCTCCGACAAGGATAATTGAGCGGTTACCAAAGGGTGCATTTCGATGAAGAGGAAATGCCTCTCTTAGACGATCGTCAATGCGAGAAAGCATTTTGGGACCAATGAAACTCATTTCATCAATGAGAATGTATTCTACATGACGAAGTTGCTCTTGCAGTTGTAGGACTGGCTGGCCTTCGAGAGGATGCATTGTTTGGATAGGGATACGAAGGGCAGAGTGAATTGTGAGGGCATTTATGTTGAAAGCTGCAATGCCGGTTGGTGCAAGTAACAATAAAGGGTTTTTGTTTGCTGGTGAGTTTTTGACAAATGCTTGTTGCAGACATTTAATCAAATGGGATTTTCCTGTGCCAGCTGTCCCTTGTATGATGATTCTGCGTGGTGGTTTTGGCGAAGGGGCTTTGAAGTGTGAAAAAATAGTCGTAAAAGCTATGTTTTGGGTAGGGGATAATGTGTGATCATGGGGAAGGTTGGAAAAAGAATGATGTTGGTTTTGAATGGTTGAGTGGTTGAATTCAATGAAATTTATGGCAGTTTCCTGCAAGGGGGGAGGGATAATATTTTGTGACCAATTGTGGTTGACATCGAAGTCGCGGTAGCCAATCATGTCGAGGTCATCAATTGCAATATTGTAACCTGGGTGCAGCTGAGAGAGGATTTGCCATTCATTCATCTGCATGGAATCAGGATGGGTGTGCGGGGTAGTTTGATCTTCAGTAAGTGGGCTTTGTGGGTTCTCAATTTCTCGATGGACATGCCATGGTGTATATGTACCCTTTTTTTGTTCCCAGTGGGCGATAATTTCTGCATCAGTTGAACCAATATCACCAAGGAGTGTTCGGAAGGGGAAATACAATAGTAATTCACTCCAGCAGAAGGTGGCATAAGAAGGATTAGCAGAGGAAGGAATGAAATTGTAACATGGCAAGACATGTACAATCATTGGGGGGAATATGTATTTCCATTGGTTATTCCTCTGCTGGGCAGAATATGACCACGAGCGTGCAGCTTCAAGGAGGGGCAGTGATTCTAATGAGGCAGGCCTGTTCATATATGCAACGATAAAGTTTGGTGTCGACCTGGGATTTTCAGTGTCTTGTGAAACACGTCTGAAAACAACCCTGTTGACATTCAAAGAACGAAATGTACGGCTGCAAAGAGAAAGAGGTAGCTTTTGTAACATATGGCATATTTCTTGTGCACCGATGTCTCTATCTGCAATCGTTTCTGTAAGGAGTTTTCAGATGACAGCAACAGTAGGCACTTCTGGAAGGGCACTTTCTGATAGCCGTGATAGCATTTGACGGTAGCTTTCAGATCTTGTTTCTGCTTTTGCTGCATACTTTGAAATATATTTCAACACAGCATGGCGAGAAAAGACTGGTTGGCAATCAACATTCGCTCTCCAAATAGAGAGTAGATCGACATTGTGAATATTCAACCTTTCATCATTGCGAGCAGGGACGTAGGTTTTATGACCTTTATCGTCAATGAAAAGTGAAGAAGTGGAATTCAACTCCCATGGTACTCCATATCGGCAGCTAAGTACATTGTCTTTCTTACGAAGACAAGAAGATTCATGACACTTTGTATGACGTTGAACGCAATTGACGAGCTCTGTATAGTCTTCAGACTGATTGGACGCGAATATTGATGCTGTGTCAAGAAGACATGGGTTATGAATTGTTGATTGGTGAAGTGGAATATTTCGGTGTTTTGCTTGGCGTGGATTCCAGGCAGTTACGTAGTGGTCGAAATATTTATTTGCATTAGCAATTTCTAGTGCATTTTCCCAATCAAGTGTGTCCATGTCTGGTGCATTTTGTAGCCAGAGGAAGCCATGAATGTGTGCGGATCCTCGATGTTGCCATTCGTATATGAAAATAATATGAAGTTTACATATGGTTAATACATATATATACAATGTATAAAATTAATGTAGAGGGAAATGGATATTAAATAATACCTGCACCAGTAGTCGATTGCATGGAGGCCTTTTTGTAGGATTTCTTCAAGGAAAATTGTGAATCTGCAATGCATATATTGGGATGTTAGATGTGGGTTTGTAATTATGTTTTGAATTTTCCATTGGAAGGGGTTGACTGAATTGGAAGGAACATTGTTGGGCATGATTGTGTGCAAGTCATGCCATTTAGTATCAGCTACACTGAGAGTGAAGAAGAATGTTGGGCTTCCTATTTGCGTGATCATGTTAGTCAGCTCAGATCGTCGTTTGTTCTAGAAAGATCGTGTTCCTCGTAGGGCTGAACCGAACCGCATTATTTGCTCTGGCAATCTTGATTCTGTAGAATCATGCAAACACTGGCGTAGATCTGAAACCATTGTTGGCAAGTTGTTTTCAATGTACTTTTTCACGAAAACATTAGCTGTTGCTTGGCTATGGTGGCGCAATAAAATGTTATAAAGATAATAGCGGAATCTTGGGTGTTGGCCGAAGCGGTTATCATGGTAGTGCAGCAAGTGTAAAGCATATTCATGCATCTCAACTTTCGTAAGTCTTGGTTGCATGATCATTGCGTTTCCTGTAGGGAAGAGTGTGGGGAATGCCATGGCAAAGAGGCCGATGGTGTTGTATTCATTTATAGCAGTTAAAGATATTGGAGGCCAATCGATAGAGCTTGTTGAATTTGAATGGGGCAAGTGCAAATAGTTACGAATGTGCTCGAGCTCAGTGCATGAATTTGGGAGGACTGGGACGAAAGAAGAGGGTTGGATTTCTGATGGAGGTAGCATGACATTAGTATCAAACGTAGAATCAGTAGTGTTTTGATGGGGTTCAAAAGAGGAGGTGGTTACATTATGGAGAAGGGAAGAAATGTCTGTAGGGTGATTTGGTAGCGCAGAAAGTGCATATGAATTGAATTGAACATCACGGTAGTAAGGGTCATTTTTTATTTTGTATTCAAGGGCTGCAAGGACGTGTGATTTGCAAAAAGAATTCGTAAGCTTTTTCAGATGGATTTTTCCTTTTGACAATGAGGATGTCTAAGTCAGAAATCATTCGGGGTAAGTATTTGGCAATAGTGGTGATGTCTTGATGGAAGCTAATTGTATGGCCACTATATTTGTATTGACCACCACGAGCATGAGTGACTTGTAGAATGGGGTTTACACGTGCAATGAGCATTTCTTCAACTTGTGTTAACTGTTGAAGGACATAGGGTTGTTCACCAGGGTCCATGTTGTTTAGTTCAGAAAAACGATTGGTAGATTTAGATGATGCACAACGAAAGCAAGAAAGTCTAC
>APFE031381061.1:0-10587 GCA_000404065.3 Pinus taeda
CAGCCTCCTTCTGGACCCACCCCGCCTCAAGCCTCTAGTAGGTCTCCTTCCAATACTAACTCCAAGATGTCATAACTAAGGGATGAACATCCAATCACAAGGAAACAAAGGTTTCCTGTACAAAATGGGGGAAGTGCAGAAGGCACAAGGGTCTTCAGACCTGATCAGGGGGAAATCTCAGTATAATAACCTTTCTCTATATTCTCTCCTCCTTTTGGCCTTCCCTTTGGTGTCTTTTTATACCAATTCCAAAGTAGTTTTTTAGTTCGGAATTGGTTTGGGACAGTTGAGGCCACGGGCACTAACAGGTGATCAGCAGGTAAAACCCGCGATCTCCGCCCGAAAATAAGGAGTTTTATAATTTTTTAAGTGTTTTAATACATATACGCGGGTTGGGTATATATGAACCCACATATACACGCGTTTAACTCAGGGAAATGTCGCGTACAGGGAATAAAACTTTTTTTTTTAGATTTTGGACCAGGTCTGGAAGGAGGGGTTGCCCTAGGCCATGAATGCAGCATCACAAACCATAATAGTGAGATTTGGAGCTATAACATTTACCTCTTAGGACAAATTCCACAAATCTTGGAATTTTCATATTATATTTCAATATAAATCGATGGAAAAATAAAACTTGTGATGTATGGTTAATATGGTGCCTTTATTTACATTTTCTAATTATGCACTAAAATTTGAACTCTCTACGTTGAACTTTTCATGCCCAACTCTTGGCATTTTGCATTATATTATCTCCAAATTCTCATATTTATGAAAGTACAATACAATTCTTTGAAAGAGAGGCATCAAACTCTTGTAAAAAATGGGGTTTGGTTAGTAGAAGGAAAAATTTCCCTACATATCCTCTTGAATATATTGCAACCACTATGTACAATGGTCAATTTAGAACACGTGTGTTCCTTATGGCATGTCAATTATGTGTAACTTATGGTGCATCCATTATGTGCATTGGTGGATATGAGTTTATGTCATTATTCTTTGCTTATGTGCATATGCCTTGTTAATTAAGGTGCATCACTTATATGTGATGCCTAATATGGTATATCATGGTTTATGTGCATTGTTTCAGTGCATTGATGCTTGACGATGTCACTTATGGTAGGTATATTGTGGCATGTTGACTATGTGTCTCACATTAAAGAATATCACTTATGCACATTTATTGTGGGGAATCACTTGATTATGTCACTTATGGTGTGTTGGTTAAATTATTCATAATGGTATAAACAACAATTCCATCCATACAATTCCATTCAATTAAATTCCACATTATCAGGGTTTTCAAATTCCATAGAAATAGGTTTTTCAAATTGCACATAGCTAGGGTTTCTGAATTCTGCTTCAATATATAGCAACAGACATTTCCAACTTGTGATGCAAGGTAAACATGGTGTGTTTAGATACATTGTCTAATTATGCACCCAAATTTGAACTCACTATGTTTGAGTTTCCACATTCCACATTACTAGGGTTTTCAAATTGCACAAAACTAAGGTTTTCTAATTCGAAAAGCCTAGGGTTTTTAAATTCCACAAAGACAAGATTTTATAATTGCACAAAAATAGGGTTTTAAAATTGCACAATGAGTTTCCCACCTTTATGAAAAATCCCCCCACTAAGTTTAACTTTGATCCCAAAAACTAGCTCTAGAAATTGTAGCTATTGTATTCACATGGGCCCTGGCCAAACACAAAAGTTGGAGCTTACGAAACTTGTTTTTACGGATGGGTTTGTTTTTTTACCCATGGATAAAATTTAAAATATTTCCCTAAATGGCTCATGGAAGAAAGTGCAGCTCTCCATAAAATTCAAACTAGGAATTGGATGGGAAAACTGTTGATTTTGTTGGACTCCAGACACTAAGATATATCTAGGGACACCCCCTACTAGAACTCCATATGTCAAAAATTGATTTATTTGAGGGCCTTAAGAGCTATGGTTTTGTTCAATAAATATTAATCCAAAATTGCACAAGGGGTTGGATTTTGAGAGATGCTTACTCAAGCAATCATGGGTAGTGTGCTCACATGGACCTTAGAAAACACAAATAATTGAGCTTATATAACTCATTTATACTGTTTGGTTTGGTTTTTATACACTTATACAAAATTCGTAATATGTCCCAAAATGGTTCTTGTGAGCAAGTTGCAACTTGTCATAAATTCAAACCATGATTTGGATGGGAAAATAGTTAGTTTTGTTGGACTCCTAGCACAATATTAGAGCTATGGCTACATCTCCTATGACTCCATATATAGAAATTGAATTAATTGAGTATCTTTAGAGCCAGGGTCTTGTTAAAAGTAAATATCAATGTGAAATTTTCACAAGGGGTCATATTTTGTAAAACGCTCGCTCAAGTGATCATGGGTAGTGTGCTTGCATGGGCCTTGGCCAAACACAAATTCTTGAGCTTAGAAAACTCATTTATGTTACTCAATTTTATTTTTTATATCCATTGAAAAATTCATAATGTCCCTAAATGGCTCTTGGAAGTGAGTTGCAACTCACCATATTGTCCCCTTTCAACTGTCATAATTTATCTTCCAAATTCTTATGCACTACATAAAGGCAATCCTAATTTCATGACACTTAGAGACATGATGACTAATATAACTATGCTTTCTCCTCTCCATTCCTTGGTAGCGACAACTTAAATAGGTACACGCAATACAAATCACTACATCTAAGCATTTTAACATTGAATTTTTTAATATTCCCATATTTTGATCATATTCTCTAATGTGACCACTTCAACTATGGCATGACACATGGTCATCTACACCTTTTGGATATCTTTACATACTAACACATCATAGGGTTCCATTAAAACATTTTTACATTGGGTTCAATATCATTCTAATATCACAAAAGATATTAAACAATAGTAAATGCACAAGCTCTCTAGACAATAGACTTTTAATATGTATGTGTAACACCCTTATAAAAATCCATGTAATAAAGTTAATAAAGGAAAAATAATAATCAAGGTCATGGGACATGTACTCCAAGTTGAATGTTATGAAAGCACATAGTCATGGAGATAACTTGTGATTAATTAATGGCTATGGAAATTTGCAAAGGCAATGGAAAAGGCTTTAGAAAGGTATGAAGCATTTATTAGCATTTTATTTATGAAAATAATGAAATTTAAGAGAAAAGGAAGGTGAAAGGTCACATGTTTCATGTGAGGAGGAAAATAAAGGAAAATAATGGTAAACTGAAGAAAATAGAGGCCTCATTAATAAAAAGTCTTATGAAGATCAGCTTGTAGATTTTGACCAGTTCAACTTTTTGTCAGTTCAGTTTTGGAGTTCTCATTCTACTCTCTCTCTCATACCCTTGGACACTTAGAGCGTTCTTGGAGCACTCTTGTAGGAGTGTGCCATACTTGGGATTTGGAGCAAGAAGGAAAAGGAAAAGTAAGAAAGCACCAGAGGACATTGAGATTAGTAGCTAAAATGGTTTTTTCTTGTAGGTACGAGTTGCATGTATGATTTCCTTGTTATTTTTGGCATGCATGGCACATGCAGGTGGTTTCTTGGTCATGATATTTCATTGGCCTAATGGAAAAAGTGTCCTCAGACACGTAATTTTATTAATCAGAAGAAAAATAATAATAATAATAATAATTACATAATTGATTTTGCAAGAGTTTACACCCGAACATCGAAACACTCTTGCAATGAGCTATTTATAAGCTCAATGTCCTAACTACCTCTAATTATGGATCACTTATTAAATAACAAGTGTCCATTTACAATAAATGCTATTCCAAACCATCTAGCTAAACAAATCTCCTAAAATAGAGCCTAAGATATGACACTTTTGGAAGAGTCATATCTTGTTACAAAAATACACTAATTCTAAATGTCTTCATTAAATAATTAAACATTCTAGAATAATAATTATTAATTTAATATCTTAAATTATTAATTATTTAATTCCAATTTTATAACCTATGATAATATTGTAATTTTAGATCATCTAACATTCCCCCATATGATCCAAAGATACATTACAACAGATACCAAGTTCATCCCTGAACTTAGTAAATTTTATTTTTCCAAGTGGTTTTGTGAAGATGTCGTAGATCTAATCTTCGGAAGGACAATAAACTGGCTTGAGGACATCTTTTGCAATGAGAGATCTGATATGATGATACTTGGTGTCCACATGCTTTGTCTTTGAATGACAAACTGGGTTCTTGGCAAGTTTGATGGCTGACTGGTTGTCAACGAATAATGTTGTAGCTTCTGCCTAAGAAGTGCCCAAGTCTTGCAAAATTCTGCGAAACCAAACAATTTCACATGTTGCTTCCCATGCTGAAATGTACTCTGCTTCTGCTGAAGAAGTGGCCACTGTAGCTTGCTTCTTACAACTCCAAGATACTGTTGTTGACCCCATGTTCATTAAATAACCTGATATTGATGCTCGATCATCAATACTTCCAGCAAAGTCGGCATCGGAATATCCACCAAATACAAAAATTTTAGTCTTTGTGTAAAGAAGACCAAAATCTTTTGTTCCTTGGATATATCGAAGAACTCTTTTGGCTGTATTCCAGTGGTTGTCTCATCGTTCCTGCATAAAACGTGAAAGAATACTAACTGCATAAGATAGATCAGGACGAGTATTTGTCAAATAAATCAAGCTTCCAATCAACTATCTCTAAGTTGTACTGTCCACCTTTCCCCCCCTTCAAATTTTGAAAGTTTCAATTTTTGCTCCATGGGGATGAGAACAGGCTTGCAATCCTACATGCCAAATCGTTGAAGAAACTCTACTGTGTACTTACTCTGAGAAATGAAAATATGATGTGGATGTTGGAAGACTTCAACTCCAAGATAGTAGTGAAGTAATCCCAAATCTGTCATCTTAAAACCTGCGTGTAACTCCTTTTTCACCTGTGCAATATGATCATCATGGTTTCCAGTAATGATCAAATCATCTACATACATAACAAGAATTACCAGATATTTTCCCTATTGTCACACGTACAAAGTATCATTAGATTCACTTCGTTGAAAACCAACATTCTTAAGGTATTCATCCATCTTTGCATACCAAGCTCGGGGAGCTTGTTTTAATCCATATAAAGCCTTGATCAATTTGCAGACTTTATGTTCTTGTCCTTCAATTTCAAAACCTGGCGGTTGGGTCATATACACTTCCTCCTGTAAATCCTCGTTGAGAAAAGCACTTTTCACATCCATTTGATTTACTTTCCATCCTTTCTGAGCAGCCAAAGCAAGTGCTAATCGGATGGTGGTCCATTTAGCTGTAAGAGAAAAATTTTCCTCATAATCAATTCCTTCCTGCTGCGCAAAACCTTTTGCGACAAGTCATGATTTATACTTTTCAATTTCTCCTTTCTAATTATACTTAATTCTACAAACCCATTTGCATCCTATGGGTTTAACATTTGATGGACAATTAACAAGTTTCCAAGTGTTGTTATCAATTACTGCTTGATATTCTTCAACTATAGCCTGTTGCCATTCCTTATGTTTTACTACTTCTTTGCATGTGGAAGGTTCAGTAAAATCATGTGCTATCAAGGAAAAATTGCCTTCACTTCTATGTGCCCTTCTGGTGCTTATTTTATTTTTCTCATCAGGCTTTACATCTTTCAAAAGTTGAACTACCCATTTCAGTAGTTGGTGGTCACTTGTTTGCGCTTCTGTAAAATCTCCATCATTGTAAAGTGGATTAGTATAAACTAATGGTCTTCGTTCAAGTGAAGAATCTGGAGAATCATTGTCAGAAGAACTGTTGCTGCTTGGAGATGCAGATGAACTGCTAGAAGACCCAAATGATGTTGTCGATGTAGATGGACTGGATGATTCATCTTCAGAGGAAGGAAAATCAAGTTCATACCAATTTGGTGACGTTGGTTGACTTTGCACTTTTCCATTTCTTTTACTTCCCTTGGTTTCTAACTTGTGAAGAAGATTTTCAATTTCTTTAGCACTCTTACTCTCAGTTTCATCAAAAATGACATCCCTACTCACAATGAGTTTTCCATTGGTCAAAAGACGATACCCTTTCTTCTCATTAGAATAGCCAATCATTGTGCATTTTAAACTTCTTGAGTCAAGCTTAGTTCATTTTTCTTTTGGAACTAAGGAATAACATACTGATCCAAAAAATCTAAGATGTTTAACTCAAGGTTTGAAACCAAACCAAGCTTCATAAGGTGTGATTTCATCTAAAGAAGCAGTTGGAGATCTGTTTCTTAAGTAGACAGCTGTATGTATTGCTTTTGCCCAATATGTTGGACTTAACCTCTTGAAAGTTAACATGGATCTCGCCATTCCTAACAAGGTGCGATTCATTCTTTCAACTACTCCATCTTGCTATGGAGTGTAAACATTAGTAAGATGTCATCTTATGCCATTTTCACTGTAATAAGTTTTGAATTCATTTGAAGTGAATTCTCCCCCATTATCTGTCCTAAGAGTACCTATCTTTTCTTTAACTTCATTTTCAACAAGTTGGCGAAAAATTTTAAACTTATCAAATGCTTCTAACTTTTTCTTCAAGAAGTAAACCCAAGTCATTCTACTGAAATCATCAATGAATAGTAAAAAATATTTTCATCCACCAAAGGAAGTTTGTAGTGGTCCACAAACATCACTATGAACTAGTTGTAGCCGCCTGTTTTCACGCCATGAACTTGTTGGAAAACTTTCTCGACTTTGTTTGCCATAAATGCAAGCCTCACATTTTGCATTTTCCCTTTTGAAAGAGGGAAGTCCTTTAACCATTCCTTGTTTCTGCAATTGAGAAAGACTCTCAAAATTTAAATGTCCATATCTTACATGCCATAGTCTTACATGTGAAATACCTGTAGCCACTGCCCCTGCAAAATCAGAATGTCTTGGAATAACTATCTCTTCCATTCGTAACAGTTTTCCATCTTCATAACCTGTCATGACAATTTTCAAGTTATGTTTGACTAAATTAATCTTGACTAAACCATCTTCCATAATCACCTGCTGTCCTACTTGTCGAATCGTGACTAAAGAGAGCAAATTTTTCTTAAAAGTGGGTACATACCATACATTGGAAATCATTTTTTCTCCAATGCCAGGGAGAAAAACTTTAATTGCTCCTTTTTCCATAAGGAGTATGTTTTGTATCATCAGCAAGAAAAATGGAATTAAGTTGGCAATCTTGAAAATTCCAAAAAAATCACGTCGACAAGTCATATGCTGAGTTGCCCCAGAATCCAAGATCCAAGCATCTTCATAATCACTTCTAAGATGGGATGAAAGTTGTGATACTGGTGAGGAAGTAAAAACAGATTCTGAGTTATCATCATCTTGATCATTTGCAAATTCTGCTAAATGCTGCTAAAATTTGGGAATTTTATTAAGTGAAGTTCGAAAATCTTCAACATAATGGCCAACTTTGTTACATCTTCGACACACAATTTGACTTAAGTCTCTTCCCCTTCCTAAAGATTGTCCACTGCCTCTGCTTTGACTTCTATGTTGAGATTGTCCTCTACCTTGATTATTATTTCCTTGTCCTTGGAAATTTCCTCTTCCTTGGTTGTTTCCTCTACCTTGAAAATTACTCCTTCTTGAGCTGTTGCCTCTATTAAAGTTGTTTCCTCTGCTTTGGCTTCGACCTCGACTTTGTACATTATGTGTTGCTTTATTCTGATTCCCTCTGCCTCTGCCTCAAGAACTATCTACAGATGATTTACTAGTGCTGGCCTCTGTGAGAAAAACATCTTCACCAACTTTCTTCTTCTTCCCAAAAGTTTTATCATGTTGGGTCAACATTTCACAGAGCTCATCAAACTTTAGTTTCTCTAATTTCCCAGTTAATTGTAAAGTCTCCAAAAAATGCGTGTAGGAAGAAGGAAGTCTAGCAATTACAATTGTGACCATAAAGCTATCATCTATTACTGGAAAACCAACATTAATGATTTCCTGCCTAATATTCTTAAGTCTTGAGATATATTCAAGTACATCACCTCCTTCAGTCAATTTGTTGTACATTTTAATTGTAGATCAATTTCTGGATTCAAGCTGAGTATCAAAGAGGTCTTTAAAAGTTTTCAAAGCAGACCATGCATCTGTAGCATTTTCTATATGGACATACATTTCATCATTCACAGAAGATTTAATAAGAGCTAAGGCTTTGGCATTCTTAACTTCCCATTTTGCTAGTGTAGCTGCATCTGTGGGTTTATTCAGCTTAATCTCTCCATTACATATGCCCTGCCATAATTCATTGTAAATCAGAGTGCTTTCGATGAGAAGGTGCCATGTTTTATAAGATTTGTGCCTTCAAGTTTTTTGGTATCAAAAAACAAATTAACCAACTTAGACATTGTAGCATTGAAGCTTCGCACCAAGAATCAGAACAAAAATGTCAAGATGAACAACATAACACACCACGCAAAAAAAAAAAAACATATCAGGGCTTGGCCTTAACCCTCGTATAGTCGTTGAAGCAGGAGAAAAATGATTGAGCTTTGCACTTGGCTCTAGTCAATTTCTCAAAAATTACAAGGTAAATTTCAAAATTTGACTTTTACAACGATGTTCTTGCAAAACTTGGTAAAAAAAAGTTACCCCCCCTCAAAGTAAAATTACTTTGAGTTACACTTATCCCCTTATTACTCCAAAAATTTACAAATCACCTTATTACTCCACAAACAATAATTAAAAAACTCCATATCTCTCCAAAATACAATATTAAAAAAATTCCTTATCTCTCTGCTTCTTCACTTTTCAATTCAACTTTAAACTTTCTCTTTTTTAACACCATACCCATCATGAAAATATCGGCTATTTTAAGTTGATACATCAAATAAACTATCGTTGAAAAATGCAAATAGAGCTTGAACACGAGAAGGTAAAAAAGCAAGACAACAACTTAGAGATCCAAGAAAATAAAAGGCCGCTTCAACCAAATGCCGCATATTGGACAATCGAAAAAGATAAAAGTTCGGCATGCCTAAAAGGCCAAAGCATCGAGGCGGAGGGTTTAAGCACGAACTTCAAACCACCTCACCTCTGCGGCAATGAACTTTCACACTTTCACACCTGAACTTCCACACTTCTAATTCTCGAATTGATGCGTGGAACAATGACCAGCTTCCGATCTATGAACTTGGCCTTGATTGAGTTGTCAAAGCCTATTAAAGTAGCAGAGGCAATTGAAAAGATTTTAACCCACAACAGCAAGGGAAGAGAAATCAAATTCAAATTGACAGAAATGGGCGTTGTGATTTTGTGGAAGATCGATGGAGATAACTCAGCCTGAAACAGAAATCAGTTCACCTCTGTGCATTTAAATGGAAAAAAAAAAGGGCCGAGGGCTACCTGGTTTAACATACTAAACTAAAGATTTAGAGGGCTACCATTGGTTCATGGGAGATCCTATCAACCGCCAGATTTCAATTTATTGTCCAATTAAATGTTACACTTCATATGTCATGGAATCTAGACTATTACATGTGTGTTTTGCAGGTCTGCACCAAGAATTTTGTTTCGTTGTCTTAGTGCACTGATACACGACTATACCTCGGGAATGATTCACCTTTCTATTTAGCCAAATGTTCTCTTTTGTCAGTCCATGTATAAACTGCCCATAATTTACCTCATGTAAGCGAGTGCTGGTTGGCTGCTAAAGGTTATGTATCATGTGTCGAAGGTTAGAGAGTTTTTGTAGCATGTGTGGAAGGTCGAAATGGTTTTGTTTTATCATTTCCACTTACTTAACTATATATGCAGAGTTGAATCATATCATCGTAGCCTCTTGTTACATGTTTACAAGCCGATTAGCTTGGGTAAATGTGGGAGGAGGGTGTTACAAGAGATATTAAACAATAGTAAATGCACAAACTCTCTAGACAATAGACTTTTACATTGGGTTCATTGGTACATTTCCTTTGTGCATTACATAAAGGCAATCTTAATCTCATGACATTTAGAGACATGATGACTGAGATAAGTATGCCTGCTCCTCTCCATCCCTTGGTAACAACACCTTACATAGGTACATGCAATACTAATCACTACTTCTATGCATTTTATCATTAAATTGTTTAATATACACATCTTTTGATCATATTCTCTAATGTGACCACTTAATTTATCTACTATGGCATGGACATTGTCATCTACACCTTTTGGATATCTTTACATACTAACACATCATAGGGTTCCAATAATTTTCTCTTACATTGGGTTCAATATCATTCCAACAATACAAGAGATATTAAACAATAATAAATGCACAAGCTCTCTAGGCAATAGACTTCTAGTATGTATTTGTAACATCCCTGGTCAAAATCCATGTAATAAAGTAAATAAAGGCCAAATAATAACCAAGGTCATGGGACACGTATTCCAAGCTGAATGTTAGGATAAAAAATAGTGATGGAGATCACTTGTGATTAATCAATGGCTATGGAAATTGGTAAAGGCAATGGCAAAGGCTTTAGAAAGGCATGAGGCATTTATTGGCATTCTTTTATGAAAATAATGAAATTTAAGAGAAAAGGAAGGTGAAAGGTCACAGGTTCCATGTGAGAAGGAA